>JAQIXX010001704.1:0-30845 GCA_034700605.1 Willowsia nigromaculata | reverse complement strand
CTCAGACATTACCATAATATGTCGGCATGATGATGATAGTAAATGGAACAGTGTCTGCAGAGGGATGTACTCAAGTGTGTATGTATCTGGTAGAGAGAAGAATAGACATTATCCAAAAAACCAGCCACACCTTTCCGCACAGATGTAACAACATTAGTGATTGTATGTGTAAACGAAAAGTGAGGAAGTGAAAGAAAAGTTTCCGAAATGAGTGTGAGTGTTCGTATTGCATAATATGCATTTACAGTGGGATAACAAAAGAAATAACAGTGGAGACTATATAGCGTCATAACAAATTTCATATCACGCAATAAATGTACTTTGCCTCCATATAGGATAAAGTATAAAAACGTGTTTATGCCGAGCTTTATAATAAACGGTAAAAGCTATTTTGTCGCCTTTTCCCTTTCTCTTTTATTTTGTTGTTCCATAAGAATGAGGGAAAGTGAAAGTAAACATTTCCCTAGTATTTGCATACTAACGTGTATACACATGTGTATGATTATTATATTGTTAGAAAACTTAAGCCTCGCACAACACTACCACCATATAACGCAGCACATAGGAAAAAGGAGCCACCACAACAGTCATTTTCCATAATGGAGAGATCAGATTATCCAAAAGGGGCTTAGGGCTATAGACTTGCCAGATTTTCTTGTCTCTCTTTCTGCTGCTTTGGTTGTTGCGAAGAGAGTGGAAAAGTGTTTTGCGTTTTTAGGGTTATGAAATTGTTTTATGAAAGCAGCAAGCAAACTATATATACATGTGAATAATAGTGTACGTGTGTTTCACAGAATCTCTTTGTTTGTGCTCACATTTTGCAAGCAAAAATAGTATCCATTTCGTAATCATTTCTAAAAACTTAGTAGATTGCTGTCTAGACGGTTACGCATGATGGTGTATTATTTTGCCAGAAACCTTTTCAGTAAAAAGAAAACTCATTAAAAGGTCGATTCCTCCATAACAGAGTAAAACAAACAGTCAAAAAATATAATAGAATATAAAAAACCACACATACAATAAATGTATTGAGAGGGCTTCTTGAAGTGTCGAATGAAAAAATGGAACAATAATGAAAGGAAATAAACTCTCTAAACTAATAAAAGGAGTAAGGAAACAATAGATTGTATATAGAACGGTGCACAGACATTTCTTAAAATAGCACAACATTATTGCATGTCTCATCATCACAAAAAGAGTTACGAATGTTGAAGTAATTGTATCTTTTCTCTCATCTTCTTCATCAATTTAAGAAGTTTTTAATGATGCCCTCATTTTGACAAGGTAAAATTTCTTGTGGATGATGATAATAATTTAGGTAGTTTTTTCTTCACTACTATACTTCCCCTTTCAATGATTCTCTGAATTAGAAAACACTTGTGAGTTGTGAGCAATAACAAGCAAAAAAATGAAGTTTTGTTGTTGTGTCTCATATTTTCTTCACTTACGTACTACATGTCTACTGATATACATCTACAAGAAAATGAAAATTTCAATGTACCTACTACTCATCCTTAATAATAATAACTTCAGTACCCTGTCGCACGAGTGAGTAGAGAAAGTAGAATACAAAGGAAAATTCTTATATAGTCATATATAGTTTAGTATAATGGAATCTTGTATTTATTCTTCCTTACTCGTAATTCAACAAATATAAATGATATATAATGTACATACAATCTATACGTATAACTTGGTTTGCACAAGTATTGTTGAAGTTGCTAAAATAAGAGAAAGTTTATGTCTGTTTAACCTTCTTTCTTTCATATACTCCAGAAAGCAACAAGAGCTACAGCAAAACTGCCGCATGCCGGGACTAACCTGTTTGTTCCTTCTCTTATGTGTGTAGATTCATTTATTCTGTATTCTTTATCCATAATGCAATATAACAAGTAGTATAAAATTAGTACATGCCTATGTGAAATCGGTTTTTAGCATTAAAAGTAAAAGCCCAAATGTGTTGTTCACACAGACAAACATCCACTTCATAGGAGAGAAGGATAGAGGATGTAAGTTCAAGTAATTGGCCAAATTTTTACATGTCAGTCAGCCTTTTAGCGATGAACCAAGTCAGGAGACGAAAATGGAGCAGATACATAGATACAATATAGAGGGAAAACTCTTGTCGTCGGGAATGACGTTTGTAAAAAAATGCGCCAATTTGTCTAGGAACCTACAACTATGCAGCATGTACTGTCGGTGTGTGCTAAAAGAATCCGCCCAAAAAATAAGAGACAAGTGCTAACAAATTATAAAACGTACTGCACTTGAAATTGCACGTCTTTTGTCGTATACACTGAAGTTTCCTTTATAGAAAATAAAAACGCACGAAGTAGAAAACGGCGACCTCTCTTTTCTTAGTTTTTTCAGTTTGAAATTGTTTGAAGCATGGCAGTATGGCACAGAGGCTCTATTTGTAATTGTCATCCAAAATGCATATCTAAATGCATTTTTCTTAATTGCACTGTGTGACTGTGTCAAAACTTAATGTAAATGTGTTTGTTTTTGCGTGAACCTTTTGAGATTTCTACGAGAATTGTACTAATAAAGCTATGTGAAATATATATTTCTATCAATAAAGTAGATTTCCGTGTCGTAAGAACTGTCCCCGTTATTTTTGCTTATTTTGCAACTTTTGTGAAATGTAACAAGTTAGTTTCTGTATCGTCCTTATCTTTTATTTTCTGGAATATATGCAATGGTCCAAATACTATATTACAACAACTGGAGAGTATAATAATGTACATGGGTAAATGCTGCTGACTCTTTCGTTTCTCCTTTTTTCGAGCGTCGTCTCTTTTTCTATCCTTTTTCACTTTCTTTTCACTTTCATTCGTTTCTTGTCCTCGCCTGTCAACTCTTGTCTTTTAAAGAAATAATAAGTTTAGGGTTTCCCTATTTTCTTGGAAAATTGGCGGGTGTATGTACGTATGTGAGCCGTGTTTCATTCTTTCCATCATTTTAGAAGGCAAGCCAAGCGACTCCACTTTTCACTTTAGTTACAAAGCACTTACCTTACCCTCTCAGAAACTTAAGGCAATGTTCTTCTTAAAGAAATTTTTGAAGTCTTCAGGTTACTTTCTCTCACAATGCAGATAAACACAAAATAAGTGGTTTAAACTAGAGAACAAATATTTTGGGAACGGAACTAACGAAGTAAATAAAAGCTGAATTTTTGTTGCCAAAATTTCAAGTTTCTTCGTAACTCTTGAACTAAAACTTCCATTGCGATGAAACATACCTTACTATTGTGCTAATTGAGTTTTGTTTTATGCGCCATTTACGTTCCATGCAGCTTCATGTATACCTTATCTTTAAAATATTACACAAATACCATATCTCGAGCAGTAACTGTTTGAGCGAAAGATCCGAAAATACAACCATGCTCACGGCTCTTATTACACAGCCTACTTCATTTGTTATTATTCAATCACAATTTTTCATGGAAAACTGTGTGTCAGTGGCACACATTTGAATTAATGTTTTGGCATCTCCCCTGTGGCTATATGATAACAATCGATAGGAATTGTGTTGTGAAATTGCATAATGTGAACATAACATGTGAATGTGGTACAAAACACAACTAGCTTGGCAATAATAAAAATTCAAACCAAAGATTTATGAGTTACCTTTATTGTGGTTTACCTAAATTGAAAATCGATTTTTAAATGTTTCCTGCAAATCCTATATCTTTCTCCATCATTGAAAATGGCCTAGTTATTTTAAATGCTTTTTACTTTCCCAACTACAATAATCCTTATGTTATTAAAAGATTTTAATATCGTCTTTTCCATCCTCATTTCCCTTTATCGAATTAAATTCCTGAGGAGAAAAGGAACCTTTATAGCGCACCAAAAAATGAAAATTGACAAACCAAAAATGCGGACTGAACAAGTACTTCAAAAATACAATTTTCATTCAAATCATTGCATACTTCAGTCCTCCTCAAAAATATTTTCGTGAGAAAGAATCTGCAAAATAATTTGAAATATATTTTCCATGTGAGTAAACGGGATCAATTCGTTCTACTTCCATATTATTGTACACATATAGGGTAGTAAATGTTAGGACCATTTTTATTGAAAAGAGAAAATAAAATAAATATCAAATATGGGAGGTATTTCAAAAGAGTAAGAACCTCTCGAGATCCGGTATCACATATTTACATGGTTTTATTACATTTTGATAGAAAATCAAAAATAAATCTCTTTATTCTGTAATTTAACATTTTTGATTTCAAAGAATAACGCAGAGGAGACTGTAACGACGTTATTTTGGAATGTTCCACATGTCAGAGGCATGTGTGTAGTTAAGAAAGCACACAAAATATGTGGAAATATATGTTCAGAGAGAAAGGAGGGAGATGATAGAGGGGAGAAATGTGCCCGTTTGCTTGAAAACGAGTCTTTCATTGATCCACGACAAGTGTGTAATGCTCGACGTAACATTTCGAAAATACAACTATTATTTTAAAAATAGTTGTTGGCTCACGGGACGGTAAGGACAAAGAAATTTTTGATGTGTATGTACCTATCTTGTATGTAGTACAAGCATGCTTCAAATACATGTTCTTGCAAACAAACGGTACAAGATTCAACAAAACACTTGTACACAAGAATCGGTAGAGAAAGACAGCAGGTATGTAAAACGTAACGTATGTGTGTAAAACTGATTTAATGAGCTTCTAAAAATCCCCCTTTCCGCTATCCCCATGCATTCTTTTTCAAGATGTGCGGCGATGGGGCCGGATATGTGAGTTTTCTCTTCTCTTGTCAGCTTCAGAAAAGAAATTTTGATCCCATGTATCATCCCCACTGTGGCAATAACATAGCAGTGCACAAATGTACATGATATATGTATGCATGGAATAAATTTATGAATGTTGTGGAGGAAATACGTGTTAAGCCGTAGTATATGGTTGTGTTTGAGTTGCTATACATTTGGTGAGTACACAAGAAAAACCCTAGAAGCAGAGGAAAGGAATGAAAAAAGCAAAGACGGAAGATAAATTTCATCCCTATTATATCTCCTTCCGGACTAACGCATTTTATTTTCATTTATCATCTCACACAGAAAGACAAACATGAAAATTTGATTTTGACGAGTTCTGCTAAATATTCCTAAACAAACACATAGTTTAAATTCAAGCCCTATTCCAACTTGAATAGCAAGAAATCATAAAAAGACATACGAGATCAAAAAATTGTTGATTTTCCAAACTGATTTCATTCGCAAAAAACATTTTTATGCAACCGAACCTAATTTAATAATACATGTTGTTATGATGGCTGTTAAATGTGCACCGAGTTTCTAGAGCTCTTGGTACTACCACCACAACACTTTCACAACATCAGAAAAATCCGTTACTTTGAAGTCGTTGATCTTGGGCTTGGCGCTTCCTTATTCTGTGTTCAAGCTGGACGCGTTCGTTCCCTGTTACTCCATCGTCATCGTCTACCCTTCAGCTTCTGTGCAAGGCACGGCAAAGTCTATTCTTTCCCTTTCTCTTTTCGCTCTTTTGCAATTTTAATTTAGCTAATGTATCCCATCTTCTATAACATTTTGTTTCGGTTTTGTTGCTTCTGCTTTTCCTCACTCACCAGTCACACAGCTTACAGCTCCGCTGCTCACACAACGAGTCAGTCATTTAAGACAGGTTTTTTCTCTCTTTTTGTACCTTAAAACACAGACACTCTTTCTCGACTGATATGTGGAAACATGAGGGTATACCTAAATGCATATTATATGGTTGCAGAAACTGTTATTTTTCACTGGAATACTACTCTGCCTCACGTTTTTTTGGAGAAGTCCCAAGGCAAACAAATGAGCACACTTTTTCTGGAGATTTTCCAACGGCAGAGTACCGCTGAAAGAGAGAAAGTTGCAACGTGTGACATCATTTATAGTAGAAGAGGATGAAGATTTTTTTGAGAGAAGGCTAGACATATAACTGACTGATATGTGTTGCTGAAAAAGAGACTGTCTGCTTTGTACAATTGTTTTCATTAGTGGCAAAGCAAACAAAACCTTTGTATAGCTTTCAGACATGAAGGTGTAGTGTAAATCGAAAGGTACCTGTCGGGCAGACAGCTTCATATTTATATAGTAAAGCAATTGCAGTTGGCACGATTGAATTTTTTCAACGATTCCTAATCTACACGTACTGTATGATGGGTGATTGATAACGAAGCATCATTATTTCAGTAAAATAGGCACAAGTCTGCAAGTCCAGAGTTGAAAAAACTCTCTTTGGATTTTCTAATAAAAATTTCACCTGTGGAATCATACAAGTTTTCACTTTTGATTATCATAACGCACTGTACCTAATTAGAGCAGCTTAACAACTCCGAGAAAGTCTTCAAGGATGACAGCTTTCCCATTCTCAAACATAATCATCATCATACTCACTTCTTTCATTTGAAATCATTCATTTATCTTCCGCTGTCTGTAGAGACATATTACTAGTCTACTGAAAATGCAAATGTGTGCAATTTGGCTTTCTAGGGAAATTCACGCTGTCTCTTTCTCCCACACAAACATATAATATGCAAACAATCCCCATCGTCCAATTCTTCTGTTCCATTCACTTTCCTCGTATCTTTCACTGCACAGCTGTGATCCTCAAACATTTTCCATAATTATCATTATATCATCACTCTAATTAGCATTTTCCCTTTTCTCTTCTTCTTTTCTCATCACATCCTGAAAAGCTAACCGACAATGTGTGTTTTAGTTCGTACCATACAAACACACGACGAGTACTAGAAAACTAGCACAAAACTTGTATTACACAATCATATATCAATTTACTTTGCATCATCTAGCCCACTTCGCCTTTCATCAATTTCAAAGTACTCTAAAGCATCAGAGAGCAAGGCTATATGAATGTAGTTGTGTGAATTTTAGTGAGACATCACCATAAATTATATGAAAATTCTCTTCCACAAACATCTTGCATGTAATTTCTCTGCATACATACTCTATTTCTCTAACAATGCAAAATTGTTTATCTCAGAGCATGTTTGCGATAGAACAGAGGAAAACTGATATGATGACAGGGTATATTGTTCAAATATGTTTTTGTGTACAAACTTACACACATACACACATAATATTTATGTTCTAAAAATCTTTGCATATATCAAACTTGTAATAGAAAGAAAACATGTTTCCTATTACTTACAAAAAAAAAACATTCTCTCTGATGATGATAACGGTGGCGGCGTTATAAGCCCTTATTTCATCGTAAATTCACGTAGATATTTCTTTCTACTAGAAGAATATGCTTATCAATCCGCGTCTAAAGCCTTTTCATTTTCTAGCTCCAAGCAATACATGTTCTTGCGTATGGAAGAAACAAGTGTGTGTGTGTGCATGTACGAAAGACATTTTAGTCTGATGAGAAATCATCGATCCAGGAAAAATAATATGGAAAGGAAAGCAAACACCAAAGTTTATTACTTACATACTCTACAGGGATGTATTATCATTATTATGGCAATATATGCACACACTATCATCTATTTTCCATCATAAATATCTCTTTAAATATATATTATTCCACTCACTGAGATCAGCTTGTGTGGAAGTATATGTATGGTTAATAGGAAGAAGATGAAGAAGAAGAAAGGACCGCACGCATATATATTGTCTGATCCCTTTACCTTTAGTATATAGACCAACCTTAAAGTGTACAGTTCTCTTGTATATAGGCTAAAACACAATAATAATGGAACTTCCATTATTATTTCTGCTTGTGGCAAAATGTACAAACTCTTTGAAAAGCTATCTTTTCACAATAAAATCATAACCTACGAGAAAACACGGGGCATCATTTGTTCTTGTTTATATTATTGAGTGAGGAAAAGGATGATGATGAGGATGCGAGGAAGAAAATTTACTGAGCATGATATAGTTTTTATAAAGCTTTGTAGAAACTATAAACATATAAATATTGCCTTGTATCTTCCTGCTGTTTTGTTATTATTGTGCACTGCCATTGCATAAGATCAAGTTGAGAACCCTTTTTCCTGAGTAAGCCCTCAGACTATAGACTCATTCATATCATGGCATTCGCTTGCCTCGAGACTAGGCTAGTCACTAGACTGTTTCTTTTCTTAGGAGGAGCTCGTGATCACCTCTTCGTCTACTATTTCTCTTGTTTTTCGAAATTGCTATCCTTGAAGCTTGAAACTCACACACTCTTCTGCATTGTTCACAGAGTAATAATAATAATATGCATAAACACTTTGCTTTCTTCTTTCCCTCCTTATGTTACTTTCTTTTCATCAACTCAGCAACCCAGCTAGTCATACGTTCATACACTGTCTAGTTTATTTTCTTCATGTTGTTGTGAAGAGTGCCCAAGGACGTTTTCACATATTTCAAACCTCCATAATAATGCTAATGCCAATTCACTTTCCCCCTTTTTTATCCATTTACCATACTGGCTTGATTCAGCCCATCTTTTAGAAGGATCTGCGTTATGCTTGAAAATATGAATACTTTGTTGAAAAAAAGTTGTACATAATTCTTAAGTATTTATTTCTCATGAAACGTTTGCAAATAGTGCAGCTTTGAACACTTCCAAGAAAGTTAAAAATTCCAAAAATGAAAAATGCGGGGAAAATGTAGATGTACCTGCATAAGCTGGAGAAATGTCTTTATCCTATGTCTTATTTGCATATTTATGTAGAATATGGTTGTGGTTATCGTAGAAGAGCATGTGAATATTCCAATTTTCTTTCAAATTGTAGTAACATTCTTACTTTCTCTTGAAGAGGCTCTGCTAGTTTGTGTGTGTGTGCTGAAGACATTGAGAAATGAACAAGTAAATCGCATGTGTACTCTAGTACAAAAAGATGTGTAGTTTAGCATGGCTTTTTCTCACTATTACGGTGTATTATATCCTCTTGCTCATCACAAATAAAAGATTTTTTCCCTTATGTGTAATATCAACGAAAACAGACTACGCCAAAGAAGAGCCAAGGTTCATCACTCTCCTTTACATCAGGACTCACTCATGTGTGTGGTGTAAGTGAGCCTTTTTACAGTTATAGAAGTAATATCTATATTTTTACTTGAGTTAGTGATGGATGGAACGCACACACACAAGAACATAGACACAGAGAGAAAGTGAAGAGATCTCCAACCGGAAAAGTAATCCTTCTCTTATGACTAGTGATGCAAATCATGCGTATACATCACGTGGCATATTATACAAGTACATGTATACATGCATCTTATATACACACATTTTACGATCTTAGAAAGCATGCCTCATAAGCTTTATAGCTCCAAAATTTTGGAATATTTTTCTCCATTTGCATTTTTCCATTTCATCATCTGCCCTACTTGGTAAAATATCATCGTCCTGTCTGGATCCCATTCAATGCGACAATATTTCAGTGTTCAAAAATGTCATTGTACATCAACGATGATAACCAGGCAATAATGGAATGAATACTTGGGGAAAAGCTGAAGAAAGATTTTTGTCTCATGTCTCAAAGTAAAATATTTCGGATTGAACTTCAATCAGTGACTTTTGAAGTTATCGGGAACAAGAAACTTAAAAGAATACGTTGACACACTCAAACAGATCGACTACTGAAAATGGCAAAGCATACCTGGTGTGGTAAACCGGAAAATCTATATAGCACAGAAACAATTTCTTAAAATGAAGCTTGAAAACCCAAAAACTGGAAGCAGGTCAAACAAAATCGAGCTTCATTTCCGTAACACTGCAATAAAATATTTGCAAATGGATAATACTTTTACATCAGACTTTTCCTTTAACTATTTTGAAATGTTAAAACTTTTAAAATATCACAATGTTTATAAATTTTAGAAAAATAAATCTTGACTGTATTTAATACATTTTATGCAAGGTTAATCTTCTGATTCATTCTAAAATTCTTTTCATGAAAAAATCCAGCATTTAATGATCTCGCCAAGAATTTCAGGGTCCAAAATAGCTTTGGATTAACTTACTGTCGTACATCATTCGAATTGTTATTATGAAGTTGTAGAGGAACTAAGCAGACAACTTGCCAGCTTCCTTTTTTCGTTTTGATATCTTTTGTGCAGTAGTCAGCAAAGTGGCGTGACATGGCATGCCACATTGCCTCCACCAAACGCTATTCAGGATGTGAGCAAGAATGATGATGATCATATCAATGATATGAGATGATGATGATGTTTTCTTGGTGTGCAACATGGAAAAGGAGTAGTCAGATGAGATAATAAGGAGGCGGGTGAAACTCATTCACTTATACCTACACGTGTGTATAACGGTGAGGTTAAGTTGAAGATGACTACTGCACGCAAAGTTATGTCGTCAATTTTAGTGAGTTTTTCTAACTTTCCACACATCCTTCGTGATATGAATTGAATTGAATGATAAAAGAATGTGTATCGACGCTTTCACAATCATCTCATCTCACTGGCGGAAATGAAAAGAATTTTGTATTTTCGCAAAACGAAGGTGATGGAGGTCAAAAAGAGGCAGACCAGACAAAACTACATAATAGTACGTGAGAAAGATGTGTCTGTAGGTGACACTATCAGACAACAAATAGCACAAAACACATAAATAACACCAGAGAGAAAAAACTTACCAATAAATACGGTCAAATTTGCGGAAGCTGTCACAGGATCGCCCACACCATTCTCTGCCATACACTCATAAGTAGCATCATCCCGTATATGACGAGCAGGATTTATCCTGAGCATGGAAACCCCGTTAAAGTTT
This sequence comes from Willowsia nigromaculata, assembly GCA_034700605.1. Lineage (NCBI taxonomy): Eukaryota > Metazoa > Arthropoda > Collembola > Entomobryomorpha > Entomobryidae > Willowsia > Willowsia nigromaculata. The sequence goes on along the minus strand of JAQIXX010001704.1, from coordinate 20,095 downwards.
TCGATAAAAATTCTCGTGTGACCACCAGGTTGTTTCTTGCCATTTTTGCGCCAATGGATTGTCGGGGCGGGATCACCTGTCACTCGGCAATAGAATGTGGCTGGAGCTCCGGCTTTCACCCTTTGGTCCTTCAGCTTCTCCACGATTTGGGGCGGGTCTGTTCACACAAAGAGAAATAAAAATGGAATTGTGAGAATATGATCCACCATAAATTCTTCATCAACAACAACTTCACATTTTTAAATACTTCAGATGCTGCATTTTTTATCTCATTTCTCCAGTTATGCAACACACCAGCATAAATAATGATTATTCAAAGTTGAAAACATTTTCCGGCAAAGGTTCACCCTCTGTCTTCTTTCTTTACTTTGTCCCCATAAATAGCTCAACTTAAATTAATAAATGAAATATAATATATATTCCTTTTCCTTTAGTTTCTTCCCACTTTTCTGCCTACATAAGATCCCGTCGACATGTCATCGCCATCAGTAATATTTCTCTTCATCCGGAAAACGGTTGTTCATGTTTCGCATTTCGTTGTATTTTCCACGTAGGTTCATTGAGTCTTGTATTGCTGTTGAGTTGCTGCTGAAATGCAGTCATGTAGGTAGGTGGTGGAGGAAGATTCTTACGAAAGAGCATCTTAATAATGAATTGGAGCTGTGGGACAGATTTACTCCCCTTTGAGAATAAACACAGTGAAAAGAGCAAAAGCACACGGAGAATTTTTATGAAGAGGAAGAGAAACGAAAGAGTTGCATTTTCTGCTGTTTTGTCAAATGGGAACCTAAAGAAGCGGAAAGGGGAAGTTGAGATCCTTCGTTTCTTCCTGTACATTTTCAGCCATCCTCTTTATCATTTTTTATTAGTCTCGAATTCTCTTACTCAAACCTACGCATTCTCAGGACTCACATGACAGAAATATACACGTATATGGTATGGATTTTAAACATTTCTTCCCTGAATTGCTAATGAAACTTATGCTGGTAGGAGTATAAATAAAATGTGCACGTGCTTCTCCTAATACTTCTGGATTTTTTAAGCATCTAAATCAGATAGAGAAAAAAGTTTATTTCATTTGTCAACTTTTTACAGGAAAAGGGGGAAAGAAGGGAGAAAATTATAAAATAATCATTTTTGATGAGGGTGCAGTTTGCTTATGCAGCTTTTTGGGAGAATGACAGCTGCTTACTTCATCTCATGCAGCAGTATGAAGGCCAAAAGCTGCTTTGATGCTTAATTAATAGCACAAAAAATGACTAATGCACTAATTATTATACACTGCACTCTTGAACCCGCAATTAACCATGAAAAATTATTTAAATTTGGAGCATAATGGTGTCTTATGCTTATAACTGGTAAGAGGTCCTTCGAACTTAATGTTTTTTAAATTGCCGAGTAAGCGAAAGACATCTAAATGTGAAATCCATTCCATTTTTCATGAAACAATCCAAGAGTCAAGAGTGATATCATAATGCGTCATCTTCCAGGACATTTTAGTACAGAAACATAAAAAGCAAAATCTTTATTCCTCTATCATATGTCGCCATCATATTTTTTGCTACTAAAACATGTAGAAAAATACATGTCGATGTGACACCACATTATCCATGTTGGATTTGTATAAAAAATTCTTTATCAAAATCACATCGTCTATACTTCCCTTAGCCTTACCATATGTCTAATACATTGAAAGTGCGATTATTACGCTTTAGAGAAGGGTACTTACTTTTGCTCTGACAAGTAACATTACCTTCCCATGAATATCTCAAATATATCTACCTACTCGTAAATATTCCATTGTTATATTACGCTTTCAGCATTCCGCCATATCTCCACCGCACATTTTTTGGTTTTACAACAACTTTCTTCTTTTTTGCCTGTCTTTTTCTCACTTCTTTCAAGTCCTCGTCATGCCGCAGTCACTCATTCTCCTCAGCACTCACTTGATACTTTTTTGTTCTTTTTCTTCTACTTTTCTTCTTGTTCCTCTTTTCTTCCGTGTCTGATGGTATGTTCTGCTGCTGCCGCTCCGCTGATGTTCCTTAACTTTTGACTAGTTGGATTTTTCTGTAGTAACTTTTTTGAAAAGTGTAAGCAAGTGGGAAGAAAAACAAGGAAAAAAAGTGAGAAAATATATATATAATTCACATAGTAGACTACAGAAGACGTCTTTGTTCGGGAAAAGTATAGAAGAAAGAAGCTGGAAGGATATAAAGTGAATATTAGAAGGCGTGTGCTGCTGTAAAGTGGATGAAAAATGCACATGTGAAACAAATGGGACACACAAGTCCGATGAGATAGATACTCACGCGTCAAATACTGAATGTACGGGTAGAGAGCCGAGAAGTTTGAACCTGAAACATTACATCATATTTTCCCCGTTTTTAGACAGCGCGAAGAGGCAGACCAAAGTCGTCGAGGCGAGAGTCGTCATATAGGTAGTGTATGTAGGTATTAGGTAGGAAGGAAAGGAATAGATGTACGAAGAGTGGACGATTATGATGCACTCATACACATGAAGAGAAAGTACCACACAGCGGTAGTGGCAAAATGGTAGAGTTAAAGGTAGAAAGTGAGGCGAAAAAAATTACACAATGGAAGATGGTAGAACGCGCTTTTTGGATTGGTGGCCGTAGAGTGTTGGTATTTGGAATGACGGTTGGCTGGTAAAAAGGGAGAAAAAAGCAGGAAGATGGAAATAATATGAGAACGAGCCTGGCTTGGCTTAAGTCACCATCATTTTTCATTCGAGTCATGGAGGCCAGCTTTTGAGTCCGTTTTTGGTATGAAATGAATGTATATTGCATATATGAATAGTAACTTATGTCTATATATTGTATACCTATTCTCAATAAAGTAGCGTCGCATATATCTAAAAAGCATTAAATCGTCATATCAAATTTGTAAAACATAAAAATACAGTTTTACTTGATAAATATATGAACACTTTCTTTATGATATCGCTCTTTGGGGCTACTTTTGCAAGAAATTTATAGATGAAACTCACAGACGCCGCATTCGCCTCATAGAGGTTATAGCTTACGGAAACGTATAGGAAAAGACGAACGCACACAAAACCTATCGTAGCTGTATTTTAGTAGCTCAACTTTCAAGAATCGTATTTGTATAAGTTGTTAAGGAGTGTTTTAAATTTCTGGCCGTTTTTATCGTGAAACCTCTACATTACATTGATACCGTTTATGATGGTCAAGTGGTGGTGGCAATGAACTCTGATAACTAAGCTTTGTAGCTGTGTTATGAAATAAAAAATTTTACACTAAGAAGTGCTGTTGCAGTGGTCATATAGGATTTGGGATACCAAAATGCTTGCATTTCCATTTGCATGCAAAACTTTAAAATTACGGCAAATACTGAATAAAGGATGATTTTTCTACTTTGGCGAGCTGAGGTTGATCAGGACCTGATCATCAGGTAGTATTGAGTGTATTGCATTGTCTATCCATAGCATCTCTTTAGGACCTGATGCTGCTATTGCAATCATGATGATAGCTTCCTGCTTTCTTTGGAAATGGCACTGTTCAAAATTGAAATGGATACTTGGCTGAAGTAAATACGAGCTGCTAAAAGAAAGGAAGAAATAGAAAAGTAGAATTCTCCACTTTTTTCGTTCACTCTCTCTCTCCCCAACTCTCTGGGGAACTCCATGACCTCAAATTTGACATATCAGTTCAGGAGAAAACGAGAACGAAAGAAAAAGAGAGGGATTTTGCTGGATGTTGATGTTTGCAGAAACGAATTCTTCATGAGAAAAGACGAAGAACAAGTTCATGGATAGCTACTCAAAAGAGAGTGAATAATGTAATCTGCAAACTATACTACTTCATCTATCTCTCCATCCAAATACGCATAACCCGCTCGCACTCAATTCATATCATCGTAATAGATGTGTGCAGTTGAAGAAAAAGGAGAAAGTAACTATTTTTTACTTGGGGATCCGAGAGAGAAAAGAGAGGGAATGATGATGAAAGGCTATTGAATCTGACTCTGATAGAAAAGAAGCCAAACCAATTGCAAATGGAACCGCACACATCATTTCGTATTAATGTACGTATTTACCTATCCTTTACCTCTCCACCTATCCATTTATACCTACCTCCTTTTGTATGATTAATAAATGAAAAGTATATCACAAGTAACTTTATAGCATAATCCATACCAGACATACATTCCTAACTGCTAGGGTTTGATTTGAATCCTATGTAAACACACAAGACCTTTTTAAGGTTTCGCTTACAACTCTATTAAATCCTCATCATCATCAACGAAAGCTGAAAATGGAGACGATTTTATCCGAGCAATCTGTAAAATTTTGGAACTATCGTTAATTAAAAACTGAACAGTGGTAGTACTCAGAATTGATTAGTGAAAATGAAACAAACTCCTGCTTTGACCTGTAAAAGTGAAACCCATTCAAAGCAGAAAAAGTCTCGTTAACATTTCAAGTCATCATCAAGACTAGAGATGGTTTGCTACGCTGTTTCAATAATCGCTTAGTAAGAAGAGAAGGGTGACGGAATACTATGAATTTTTTTTTAGCTCGCTGGTTGACCAATAACTTTCCCCTCTTTCCTTTTATCCGTCAGATGGAGAAAAAAATGAGCTTGAATAAATTTTTCATGTTTTGTGCTGCCAGAGTGTCTCGCATGAAATAAATGCAAAAATGTGCGAGAGTCCGTAAGAAAATATCTTATGTATGTGTGGACATGATCGCAGATGTGTCTTGGTTATTTATGCTCTCATTCGCAACTCATGCACTTGTATCCTCAGTTCTCACTTGCTGTTGGATCTTTTACATTAAAAAAACATCGGTAGGCTTTCTTACTGATTCGTTTAGACACATTTTCAATATAATATTTTGTTATTTAGATATGCGTCTTACTGTAATTGTAAGCTTCTTTTCACTGAAACCCGTATCATATGCATACACAGCATGCCAGAGAAAGTAGCGTGCTTTGAATTGAGAGCACTTTGAAGTGACTTGCAAACACAAACAAAAGTCAAGACTTTTAATCCGTTTGGTTCGAAAAAAGGCCAGAACCGTCTCTTTTACAAGTTAAAAAATCAAATTATGTGTGGTCACACCCATGTGGGGTACAATTACCCACCAATAAATGCCTTCTCCGTTTCCCTACTTTCAACATCTTTTCTTTGGTTTTCCCTCCACCGTTTTTTGTCAAACGTACTCACGTTCCAGTCGTATAATGTGTGTGAGTGTGTGCGCACAGCTAATATGAGAAGTCGAAGGAGGAAAGCCAAAAAACTGATCATGCACGCTTGCACGCATACTTTTGTATAAAATACATGTAAACATGAGACTGTTTTCCCTCATACCATCATCATCACAGATGAGAGAAAAGAGAAGAAAGGCTACTACCACACAGTGACTTTTCCCTTTCATAACCGTCTCCTAAGGCATCTTGTTGATGATGATTATGATGATCCAGGATGCAGACATTGGCAAACAAAACAACAAACTGTAATAACATTGCTTAGAAAACCGAACACAAATACATACAGCAACTGTACTGATCAATACTACGCTAGTCATATTAGGTATGGTTTTTGTTAAAGTCAGTTCATCCATCGAAACTGGATCTCCAAATGAAGCTCCTACGAGCTCATTCCAATTCCAGAACAGCAACTACAAAAAACTAACGCATAGGAAGAAGAAACCACAGAAAATGATATGGAGACCGGGGGCAGCTATACTGCGACACAACTTGTATCATGTCGAAGGAAAAAAGGTCCTCTCCAGTATCTCTTTTCCTTGCTTGCATGCTGATTACCATCATCATCAACAACAACAACAACAAAATGGAGAAATAGCAGCCGCTTTTTCCAAAGGGCATCAGTATGTGTAGAAGAGGAGGGAGAAACTTACAAAAACGGAAATGAAACTGAAAGGTTGCGGATGCCACGAAACCAACGGACATTGAGCAATATCCGTTCTCAATGATATCATCGGTGGTCTACTTGAGTCCATACAGTGTTTGTTTCCATACAGAGCAGTTTGTGTAATTTCGGTGAAAGCACACATATTGGTAAACGGTGGAAGTGGAAGTAGAGAACAAGAGGAAACAAACCAAGATACCTATACTGTATAAACAATGTGGTCAGCAGTAATTGAATCTAGAAGTGACTGTTTCCTCTGTTTTAATTGGTTAAAGCCTATTTCATTATCCAAATACTCACAAAATTTAGTCAGTGAGAATTTATGAAAATTCTGTAACACTACTTTCATGATGACAAAGCACGACAGGAAAACATAAGAAGCATTTTTGAACAATTTATGTATGAAAATAAGCACATGAAATATTCATGAAAGAATGCACCAGAAAAGTTGTCGTTTTGAGAAAGAATGTAAATAAGGGAGATACACTAAATAATAATACAAGTGAAAAACGAATAAAACGAAGTAGCATCCCAATACGAAGTTTACTTAACAATTTTTATTCAAGGTAACTTCCATATGACTGGTTAATATTTTCCATATAATATGTGAGTAATCTTTCTGTACAACAGGTGAGGTACAATATTTATTAGAAAAATACTATCACCAACAGACAACATAAGGAAAATAGAAGTATAAACCTTTGTGAAAAACTTTCTCATTCTTTTAAAGTTTTTCATCTATTCAGCTTGTCGTTATGATGTGCATCTTACAACCATTTGGTAGATATTTTCTGCAAAAAATAAGCATACGGTTTCTTTTCTTTCTTTTTAGGTAAAGAAAATGGCAGGTAGAAATAAAATATGAGAAACTAAGGTAGAGATACTAACAGAGAGGCAGTCACTTTTCAAACTTTCAGTGTAAAAAGAAGGGAAAAAACTTGCACAATATTTACACAGACAGAGAAGTGAAATGAAATGTGAAATTGCGGGAAAACAAGTTTTCACTTTTAGCTCTCTCCTTCCACGAGAAAAAAAAGTTACCACAACAGGTAAACTCCTGGGGATAAAAAAAGAGTGGAATACACCTAGACAGAAGCTGAGGCACAGTTGTACTCACGAAAGTTTTAAAAACGCATTTGTGGTGATCTTTATATTGGTCTTTATAAAAATGTTAACTGCTGCAGAGATATTAAGGTAGTCTATAATGCATGTGACTATATATACCTATATTCTATATTTGCAATATCTTCCCACTATCTACCACCCACCTTATGAAAGATTGGGACTTCACAATTTCATTAAGGTGAATGTGGGAATTGGCTGGGAAAAGTGAGAGAAAGCCCAAACTACAGTTCACCTAGATTATAGGTACATTGCAGATAAACTTTATGTTTTGTTTATATAAGCCTGATAAGCGGAACCAATGCACGTATAGCCACAAAGGCTACTCCAAAGAGACCACAAACTATACTTTTCAAGTAGTCTCTCTGTTCTTTCTTGTTTTTTTTTTCAAGTTTTTTAACACTTCCTTAGCCTTTTTTCATGTAAAAAATGTACAGTAAAGTATTATACATATTCTATAGGTGCAAATATATTTACTGTATGTATTATTCTCTTTTTTCATACACTCTCATATAATTTGGAAGAAAGTGAAGTGTACACGATGTGCTCGTGGTAGTGGTAATAGCTACTTTTTGTTTCACCGTTTCCACTTCTTGTATGACGGGTTAAAGGGAATACGAAAGTGAAGATGGAGGAAAAAAGTTGGGAACTCATTCGAAGCAATAAAACTTTCTTTTCTGTTTTAAGTGAAATATTACGTATGTGCTTTGCTTCCCGTAAAAGGCTGACTACAGCATACTTTACGGAGAAAAAACACAATAGAGAGGTCCCATGATGATGTACAGAACACAACTGTTAACTTTTATGTAAAAATGGAAAAGTACACTTACCTACACACAAAACGGGCAAATGGAAAGTGCAATATATTGCTCGACGAAACTACAAGAAAATGCCCGCTGTTTTCGGTGACTTCATGAAAAGTACAAGAAATATGTGTTTATCATAAGCAGTTTCCCCTTATACTCTTGTTCATAGAACTGCATGGCTAGTTATAGTAGCAGTGCTGCGTTTTAGGAAATTAATCTTTTAAACAGGTTGACAGTGATTTATTCATTAGTTTTTATACAAGTGACAGAATATTATTAATGTATTTTTTGCCCTCTGTTAATGTACTGATTAAAGAGTCAGCTTATATAATACAGGAGTTCATATAAACGTCACAATGTTAAGGGTATCGTAAAAAAACTGCGTAGACCTTTGTGTGTGGTGGCATCCAGAGAGTTTTACTTTTAACGAATACTTGTGGTTCAACGGTAAAAAAATCATCATTATGATGAATGATTAAATACATGAGAAGGAAATGGAATCACAGGGGACAACTTCTGTTTAAAAAGTAATTAAAATAACAGTGTCAAATTGAGTCTTACTGTAACTTTTCATACAAAAATTGTAGTTTTTGTCAAAAACTTTCGTTTTTTACAAATTACTTTCATGTACCTATTTGAATGGTACATGCTTATACTATTTTATCTGCTGCAAGAACATAATATATGGATATATTTTTAGGTAAAGTTTTTTTTTTTTACAATGACAACACTTTTGTACACCGACCGCAACCAAGTGGAACGAAAGGAAGAGATGAAGCCCGCAACAGATAATGCTAATGACGAGCTGGGTAAAATGTATGACAACCGTTGGTGATTGTAGCGTAACATAAAAAATAACTTGAGTGAAACGGAGATGCGTGTGCGCTCGTTAGGTTAAATAGATGAGGAGGAAAGGCCGGGTAAAAGTCAAGGAAGTAAATCATTGTGCATTCTTTTCATGTCGGCACACAGGCAAACTCACGAATTACATTCGTTAGAGAGAATTTTCTGGCTTTTGTTGGCTTTCTGCAAGAGAAAACGATAGAATGAAGTATTTATTGTGTTGTTGTGTATGATACAGGCTTGAGTTCTGAAGACTCTTTAAAAAATCATGTATTTACAGATATTATACAAGTCGAAAAAGCCTAATGGATCCATCAAGGTTTTTCTTGAGTCTGTTGAGAATTCCTGTCAAAATATAAATCATCAGCAGAACCTTATCTTCTACACCTTGGTAGAAAAAATATGAAATCCGGGGATTTCCACTTTTACTCTCAACTAAGTTTGTGCTTAGGCAAAGAACAATGCGATGTGGTGGACAAAGAGAAGACAAATATTTAAAGGTTTCTTTCGTATGCAGTTCCCTCGCGATGCCGAATAATTTGATGGATATTGTGTCAGCAGAAAAACAAGTAATACAACCATGTGCCAAAGCGGTTATATCATTTTAATATAATATTTTTGTCTACTTTACAAAAACATGACATACCATTATTCTTTGTATGCAAGCACAATATGTATGGATTTTTATAACTGTATACTCATGCATCTAAGGCATGGCATGCATAAGTAAGTGAGATCATCCTAAAACTGGCAAGAAAAAAATGTATTAAGACTTGTCGAAAAAATATCCTCAATCCTGCCTGAATTCATTATCATTGAAAATTAAAAGTTACTCAACATGGGATGGAGAGTAGAATATGCCATTGTCTGGTCAAATACCTAATGTAACACCATGGCTGGGTCTTTGTTTATACCAAGTTTACATTGGACTTTGTGCAAAGCAATTTTTTGTGAGGACTTTTTTATATTTCAATATCATATAAGGAACTGTCATACTTTGACTTCTGAGCAATTCGCACTTAAAGAGAGTGAGAGTTACTGAAAATACTGAAGAAATGGAATGTAAGGTATATTGGCCCAATAAAACAGAGTAATAAATTCTACAACATCTTACTACATGAAAGATACATTGGTAATAGTAAGAGAATCGATCACAATTGGCCGTCATTAATCTTCAGAACAAAATAGATGCACGTGCAATTAATATTGGCAAACTAAAAGCCAAACTGTAGTGCTCACAAAATGATAATAAGCTTGCATATACTTTTATGAAATAATATTTTAGAAGGCCAAATAGAGGTCGTCCACAAATTGCAATAAAGCTTCGGTAATGCAATCTTCCTTCACATGATACCACCAAAATTTCGGCTTTAATCAATCCACCAGGATGATGTAAGTATAGCCACCTGCGGTTCCAGCATCCAAAATAATTTAATCATGTATTAGCAACAAAGTGAGTTCAGAGAAGCAGCATTTTTTCGCATATATTGATTAAGCACAATAAAAGCTGAAATAATTGCTTTTATGAATTGATAATTTGAACTTGGAATAATCATAAATCATTCCTGTTTTTAGTCGACTAAATCAGTATTAAAGTCGCGCATGTCAGTGAATACTCCTCTACATTTCATAGCTTCATATTGATGATACAGCTTTATGTAATATAAGGTAAGCAAATAAAAGCCTGTTATACTCTTCGTGTAGAGGACATGACACCTGAACAACAATTAGATTACAGAGACTACCTCTATTATTTCCCTGACTTTTTTATTACATCAGATCCTTTAGCAGTAGAAGAAACATTTTTTATCCTTTTATTATTTAGCAGTATTTTGTGTGCAATAAAACAGAGTTTTTGGGGTATGTGCACCTTTCGCTTTAAAGAAGGTAAAAAAAGTAGCATGACGAGTTTTTTTTTCGATGCGGTAGCAGTATCTCTGGACGAATAATGGAGTCAATATCCAAAGGGCTCAGAGTTTACAAGCTTTAGCATCTATACGACATGAAAAAAGAGTCAAAACTTGTTAAAACTTTAGCACCCAAAACTAGTTAGTTGGGTGTTGTGCTTTGCATTGTTTTTTTGATACGTGATGGAAGGTTACCAGAGAAGAGATATTTAGATGATCAGAATGAAGACTCCAATCAAGAATGAAGTTAGTTACAGGGATATTTCTCATGATTTGAGAGGGAGGTAGTCATTATACAAGATGCAGAACAAGTTTATGCCAAAACTCCCAAGTAAAAGAATAGCAAATCAATAATGCTACTGGTTTGGCAGATGCAAAAATGCTGACATTGAGAGCACACGTTGCCGAAATTTTTGCTGGGTTTGTGGATTTCCAACGCAAATAAGTCGACTGTGTTTAAATACGTGTGAATTGTGCAAGTGAGAGCGAAAAAAAAAAGTTTTGAAAAATCGTCAAAAACTTGTGCTAGTTTTCCAGTTAGAGTTTTCATATATAAGCATCAAGTCTGTGTGTGGAAACCTTTATTGGAATAATTTGCATGAAATGGCGAAGATAACTGGATGTCAGTACGAGTTATTCCGGAGGGGTAGTAGTAGTGAAAATCATAATCAGGCAAAATTTTATTCAGTGATGACTATTGTCATATCAAGTGTTTTACTGATTTTATCCTTTCAAATTCAGTCAAGCCATTCATATCGAGGTACATTATATCCGATGACATATCAATCGCAAATTGACTATCTGGATGTTGAGCAATACTTTCGAAATGGGAGACTAATGAGGATCCAGATCATGTGCGTTATATATGGGGAACCATGTGACTTTGTTGGAAGATGGCTGAAGCGTGAGTAGAGGGGAGCATACTAAAATATAAACGCTTGAAAGAAACTTTGAAATTTGATCTGTGTGAAAATTAGAGAAAATAATGATGTTGTTATAACTTATGATGGAAAATGATGATGATGATGATGTTTTGGCACTTATTCCAGCCCGATTAATCCCAGCCCTTTTTGGAGATTGTCCGGTCTGTTCAGACTACCAGAAGAAGAAATTGCCCCAATGGCTCTTGATGTTTGCTGATAAATATCCTATAATGTTTCGCGCAGCTGTGGCGCAATTTCTCATGGACCAAGGCTATCCAGTTCCACCAGAAGAGATTCCAAAAATCCAGCGGGCATTTGGATTTAGAGACACCCGAAAAATACTCTTTCCTGAGGGAGTTATCAACGCGTCACTTACTGCACCCATTTATGCCAGAAAGGATACTGGACCAGCATTGATCTCTTACTTTGGCAGGAGAAGAACGGCAAAGTCCGTTAACTCCGAGGAAAACGATAAATAATGCAGCAGACCATGTTTCTGATTCTACTCATGACGTACTGAACCATATCTAGTCAACATTGTACAGTTTTAAGGAAAATGTTATCATATTAATTCTGTTATTATGCAAAACATCTACTCATGTTTTAATGCAATTTATTACTTTGTTGTACAGTGTAAAACACGGAGCGCTTGTATGATTTGTTTTGTCAATCATAATAATGTAAAAGAATAGTGTGTACTCCAGCTGCGACCTGTGGTAGTGAAATAACTTATATTTCTTTAAGTTGACGGCTAGAACGTTTAGAGTTATTGCTTGAATCTGTATAGTTGAAAGTTCATAAAGTGACGCAAGTCTTCTAATGAACAACACGTCTCTGGTTAAAGTCTGAATTGTTATTTTGTTACATTATGTGAGTAAAGCGTTTAATTATTTTACATAAAAAGACATACACATTGTTTGCCAGCTTAAGTTTTGTATTCTCAAACACATGAGATAACATTGTGAATAAGATTGTGTTTTTTGTATTTTATAGAGACAATTAAGCAGACTTTAAGCTTGATCCTAAGATACGCATCATCAACCACTTATTTTTTGTATTCCATTTTCCTCTATTGTCATTTTCATACTCAACTCAGCAGTCACAGTACCTGGTATAGTGCCAACAATATGAACATATTCTTAGCACTTGCATACGACTACCTATTCTGCTTTCCACTTTTCCTAATTAAGTCAGGTCGGCTAAAATAATAATCATAATGGAAAGGATAAATTTAATCTTCCCAGGTGGCAGACACCGTTTTGCAACCGAGATTTTTTGCAAAGTTTCTCACTGCGCTCTCAACTTGCGACAACTTCATTGTAAACTTACACAATTTTACTCAACAATTTCTTTGAGTATTTCGCAGGAAAATGATGTAGAATATACATCACTTATGAACATATTAAGTTTCACAAGAAGCTCTCGGGTGATCTTCACTGATGGTACTGAAGATGATGATGTTGTGATATTTTACAACGGTAGTTAGTTTACAGTAATATTTATTTTGACATACAAACAGGAAAAAATATAACGAGATATAATGAAACAGGTTAGAAGTATATATTTGGGCAGCTTGATTTCAGGGTTTTGGAGAAAATCTGTACGGTTTCTTGAAAGAAAGGCTCTAAATACGAGTATCTTCATTTGTAATAAAGTTAAGAATACAGAGAATACGGTAGTCGAATACTCGTTGGTGGTCCCCGTGGCACGGCATGGTCCTTTCTAATTCGGTGTTGAAGCGTTTCTCCTGCTATTACATAGACACGGCACGAAGTATCATTCCAAGAAAGAACTACTGGAATCAGGAGAAAAACTGCATTTCATTCTTCCGTCCAAAATAAAGAGGAAGAAAACGCGACGAAACTCATAAACTCATTTCTTCATAACAACTCCTCCACTTCACTTGACTCTTTAATGGAATTACTTGTGCTTCGCAACAAATTAAAATTATTAAATTTCATTCCAACTGCCGGTGTCGCTGCTACCAACACTAGCTTGCGCGTCGTGTGGTGTGTCACAGCAGTACCAAAAGTGAATATCATAAAAAATGGAAACTTTTCTGGAAAAGTAGTCACGAGGAATGTACTGACGATAAGGTAGCTCTGCCAAATGTACTGAATGAGTGGAAAATAATAGAGGAAATGCCTCTGTGCTAAAAAAAAACTCAATATAACGAAGTGAGTAAAAACCAGTGCACGATGTACGTATCCATTTCATTCCGACTCGTTCAGGCAGAAAGAACCCATAGCATTCTTAGAATTTTACACAATTTTCGTTACGTATGTTTATCACAATAATAAAATATTATTCTCTTACGAAAGACAGAGTAAGATGATGGAGGAATTCATAAATCAACGTTAGTGATGTATGAGAGAAGTCTTTCCTCCTTTTTATGGCTTTTCTACATTTCCCAGGTCGTATTTGGCAGCCAAGGGACATATTAAATATATTCGTTCTTCTCGCAAAACTTAAGAATAATTAACTTACTAGCTCACAGCCTCATGTTGGCTGTAATGAGGGCTCATACATTTACATATTCTTGCTTTGAACAATTGATGCTCTCGACTATCTCCTCTCATATGTTTTTAAATTTCGGAATTTTTCCATAAAAATACAGAGCCTCAGATCATTGGTCTTTTTTTGCTAGCATGTACACAGCAAACAACTTTTGTTTCCACTCCGCTATCATTAACAAGGTAAATTTTCAATTGAGAATATGCGTTCCATTCATTCTATGTATGGATGTTTATTTCCATCTCAAATACAAACTGCTTCCAAGAATAAAGAATTAAGGAAATAAGGGTGAAAGTAAGCAGAAATGGAGAGTTGAACCCAGCAATTTTTATCAAGGTAAGTTGTTCAAAGAAAGCTGCATTATCTTTTCTTCTATTTTTAGTCCTCACTATCGAAGAATCGACCCAAAGTGGGAAAATGGAACTGGGAGAATGACGAGAATAAAATGGAGGGAAAGTGAAAGAGCATTTCAGTGTACTAACAGTACAAAACCGGAGACTGAATTGCAAGGAGAAAAAGAGCATGTTTGGAGAGGGCAAGGAAAGCCTTTACATAGAAAGAATCAATATTTTTCACTGGTGAAAATAGGAAAATCATTAAGGAACAAACAATAAGGATCCAACTTCCCAATTAATCTCAAAAGAGCTTTTCCCTCCTTCTCCTCCCTCTACTTCTCTTTCAGGAGGAAAATTCCAACAAAGCGAGTCACATGACTCATGTATTATATATCAGTTGAGCATCTACCGCAGCAGAAGCTTCATTGGTTTTGAAGGTGGGTTCGTCTATAGACGTGCAAAATTGAAGAGCAGGCAAAAAGGAGCAATTTGTGCGAAGGCAGGGCTCAATGTGCAGGTGCACGTATATGAGTATTGTACCTACACGCACTGTGTATGTCCGTATTCATTCAATGTCACACGTTTAGCTTATAGAATAGTAATAATATGACAACACTACACAATGGAACGTAGCATTGTAATTTGTGAAGATGGCAGGAGAAAGGCACGACTACAATGTAAGTTGCTCCTTTTCTTATAGAAAGTAAAGTAGACAGAAATAAACCCAGTGTGTAATGGGCACAGCAGACAATGCTATTAAGCAGTTTTCTTCCAAGTTCAATTCGAACAAAACTTATGTTCTCGTCGGATGCAGAGTATGGATGAAGTTGAAAAAACTTGCTATATTTTTGTGTTAGTATTTGTACTCGTATAAGCTGATATTCTGGAGAGATTCCATAATAAATTGACAACGAAGTAAAGTAACAAAATAAGTAGAGAAGAAGTTCGTAAATGTAGATAGAAAAAGCTGCTTCCGAAAGGTTAGATTGAGTTGAGCCATGTCCTTTCAATTTTTAACAGTGCAGTGTTTATTGCTGTTTCACTGCTACCTAATAAAACAACTCATGCCATTATTGAAGAAAAGGCAACAAAGTTTTCATGCAACTGTAGCAAGCACAAGAGAAAAAACTGCTGCACTCAATGGCAATCATTATTTGTCTAAAAAATTATCGCTACTGCAAAAGAAACAACATCATTATCACTATCATCAGCAGCAAAATAAAGAAATACATGTTATTTCTTTTCCGTGATTTCTTTCTAATAAATCTAACAAAATGTACTTTTTTCACACGTGGAAATAAGCTTCAAGTGATTGTGCAGCGAGATTGCTTGGAACAAGTAACTGAGGTGTAAAATCTGTTATCAAAATTATATATCAGAATTGGGAAACCCATTTCATTATAGGAGGAATCATATTTTTATATGCACGTATGCAAGCACGTTTCTCTGTTGTGGAATGCCATTTTGCATTGTTGTTTCCCCTTTCTTCTTTTTCACTCACACGATGTTTTTATAACTCTGAAACTTATTGCAACATGGAAAAACGCGTACAAAGAGCGAGACAAAAAACACAAGCGTGTATTCAGGAGTGCTTGTTGTTGTAGGCATGTTTTGTCATCTACATCATTACATTCCCAAGTGAGTCTAACAATAAAGCATTTTATTTGGTTTAGTAATTTTTTTCCTCACAAATGCATCCGCGTAACACGTCTATGCATTCATGCACGCACTCACACACTTTCACTTTTATAGACACACACGTTTCTATTTCGCTGCTCAAACAAAGCAGGGAAAGACGTCGAATAAAGCATCAGAGAGAGGAAATCGAAAGTATACACATAAAATGGAAACGTGTTAAAAGCAAACGGGGTTCCCCAATTCTTATCTGCTGAGCCGTGTGCTAATATCTTAGATTACTTTTCATCATCATCGTCGACTATCGGGTTATTTTGTAAATAGTACGCACTATTCTGTCCCAAGTTTCTAAATAAGTAGTAATAAAAGATTTTTCTTTTTTCTTGCTAAATATTTACGTGACGCTATAAGCAGTCCACACGGAGGGAGGACAGAGATGCAAGAAAAACATTTACTATTTATATTTATCCTATCTTCACTCTTATTATTAACTTTTATACTGCAATTTGCCTGTAAAATACCTTCATTTGAAATTGAATGAAAATCCACCTAGTATCTAAGCTGCATAGAAAGAAGAAAAGAGTTACTTTCCATTGAAATCAAACTCATCGCCAGTCTGACTATCACAAGCCGCTCTGTGCGTGTTTGTGTTTGTGTCTCTTTATAAACATCTAACATCTAAATCCGTGTAATCTGTGTTTTCACTAGATTCCAATACTGTAAAAGCATTTCCAATGAATGTACTCCTCCTGTTACTCCTACCGATTCTGTTCACTTTACAGAGCACACCACGAGGGAGTGGTGGCGTGCAGATGCTATGGTGAATTGGGTAAGTACAAAGAAGAGAAAATAAGAACTCTTCTGGTTTCCCTTCCATGAATTCCTTGAAAAAGTTTCTTCTGTTACATAAAAGTATAAAATACTCATCCGCTGCGCTGCAGCCATAACGGCCACACCACGTCCCTTTCTACTCCAATTCCAGTTTGGCAGTTTTGGCTGCTATATACATATAGATACTTGTATCAAGACATTTAAGTTTCCTAATAGACATAGTCAATAGCAAAAAGAAATAACGAAGAAGGAAAAGAGTTTCTTTTTTTGTATAAAAAGGAAATACATATTGGATGATGATGTAGCAGATCAAGAAGACCAAGTACGAAAACTACACAGATGAGAAGAGTCTTGTGTGTCATTCATTGATTCTTTCATTCACTTTGACTTGACTGAGTAAGCTTTCCATACCATATTGGTATTCTTCTGCTGAGCGACCCTCATCAGCAGCAACATCATTGCCATGAGCGTTGAAAAGTGTGAGTAGTAACCCCCCACTCAACTCCACTTCTCCTCTGATTTCTCTCTTTATTTCGCTGTTTATATCTGTCTACACAACTCGTCATGAAGAGGAGACCAATCTCTTTTCTTCCTTTTCAATGGGAAAAATTAGACAAGTGTAAAGGAAGCAAAAGGATGAGACCATGCGAGAAGTGAGAGTGGGCAGAGAAAGTGACGTGTCCCTTTTAACCCGACTATCTACATTTCTCTCTATATCCTTTTATTTTATACATTTCTTTGCTAATGTTATGTGTATCTCTCTCATAATAGTTTGATGATTATTTCTGTGCATTCCGCGTTTTTGCTGCTTTAAATGGGGCCATTGGAGACTCGACGAGTTCACTGACATTTCACTGCCATTTTTTGCCATTATGCCATCATAACTTTATGTGTCAACTGGTTCAAATGCACTTATGTGCTCCGAGTTTAATGAAAGAAGCGTATTTTTATGGTGCTTTGAGAGAACAGAATCCGATAGCATAAAAGGATAAAACCGACATGTATTCCATAAATGTATTATTGTCTTATCAGCCCTTGTTGCGGTATTGTTTGAATGTACGCACTATATCCTCTAAAAACAATTAGTCCTACACAATTTCAATAATAAATATTATGTGATGGAGAAAGCAGCAGTGTGCTCTGGCACTAGTGGTTAGGTGAAAGCGCTTTCAGAATAATTAGTGCAAACACGCACAAATACATATTGACGTAAATAACCATTCTATATTCCTTTATTAGAATCCGGACAACAGACTAGGGAGATAAATATCAGTATTCAGTGATGCTCTCATATTGTATTCTACCGTCGACCACCTAAATGATTGCGCACCATTACTCGTACCGGTTTTATACGAGTGAAATTGATTTGAATGGAAAGCATACCTGTTTTGTTGCAGTATATTGCGCTACCATTGTGATTCTATGTAGATATGTATTCAGACATCGAAAGCAATGTTTACCAAAGTCAAGCCGTTCCTCCAGTAATCGAAACTGGGTACACACAAAATTTCTCTCTACCACTCAATATTCCAACCAAGTGATTGGGATAATGGGCAATTTTTCACTCAATTCACTGACTAAAGTGTGTATATGCATGTTATGTTATGTTCATGAATGTAATGCACTAAAAATGTGATAGAAGATGTGCATGTATGTACACATTGTACACTCTTCCAACATGCACGACACTACTTTCTCATAAAGAAAGAATAGACACATGGAGAAGGACGCCAAGAAGAGGATGACGATTACCGCAAACTATACACATTGATTTTAAGCCTTTCCTTTGCATGAAAGGAGGCAGAGAAACACTTACTACTTAGCAATTTCCCAGTGTGTCTATTACCAAACGCATACTTACTTACTATTATTATACACAATACATATAAGATATTGTAGTGCTGCTGTAAGTCCTTCCAGAGTCTTTTTTTCTTTTGGGTGCGCAATGAAGCTAAAGCAATTCAATAAAGGGTGCGATTCGTTGACCTAAGTCTCGATATATCAAGATGACTGCTATAAAGATAAAACCGTATATATTTTGCCGTGTCATTTAACGATACCCTTGTTCCTCAATCTGCTCCTTCATGTCTCTACCTATTACGAATCCTATTCATATACATAACAGCATTTATCTTAACACTATAAATGTTATAGTTGTCGAGTGCGCCGTATTTCGTACATACTTCCGCTTAGTCCCATACGAATCAAAATATATTGTGAATGCATTGACCATTAGAGCTAGTATTTCAAGGGTGTAATATCTTTGCAAGAGCAAAAGAGCTTTTTCACTTTGCCTGTAAAATGTCTGCCTCCACTTCCACATTTAGAAACGCATGTAGTGAGCTGTCATAGTATTAATGCGACTACGCATATATAAAAGGTTAAAAAAGGTTGCAAGTCGCACACGCAAAAAATGGCATATTCATATGTTGTTGTATAGATGCGTCACATTATAAAGCAGCCGAAAGCATAAAAGTAACATCAGTGTATAAAAATAAATATGTATTGGCTATAAATATGAATCGGCTATTATGAACACTTTTATACAGAGTTTACTCACAAAGAATGGATTTGTGTTGAACGGTGAATGCACACGACACACGAATATCCTTTAACAGACTTGTATTTTCTTTTCTGCACTTTTCAGACCTTTTTTGTATTATGTAACACTACAACACATCATAATAACATTGTATAAAATGCAGGTCTCCAGCTATTGAACTTTTTTGCTCAATTGATGGAAAAACTCAGAAAAACCAAAAGTAGTGGGTATGAAACCATAAAAGCTCTTTCTCCCTCTCTCACACACTCTCTCCATCCATCCGGGAAAGGGAGGCAGGTACAAAGCACCAAACGGACCACAAAAAAGTTCAACAGCATACCAATTACATTATTACAGCAATTTGTCACTTCAGGGTTGCTTCCTCTTTTATCTGCTGGATATATACTTATGTGTGTGTTCATGGGAGTGTGTCCTCTTGTGTCCTTTTCATTCTTTTCACTTTCTCTTCTTCTTACAAACACAATGTCTGCGGCTACCTACAACCTACAAATCAAAGGACCTTTTAATGCTTTCCCTTATCCCCTGTGTGTGTGCATCCGTCCTGAGTTCTAGTGCTAGTAGATGTACTAATCATAAGTAGCGCTTCTACAATAAAAGGTGAGGTTTGGTTTTTGCCTTAATTGTGTAAGGTCCCGTTTGTGTAGCGTGATATATGCTATAGGTTCTCCTGTACGGTCATAGACCATGCATAAATGCGATC
>JAQIXX010001703.1:0-30854 GCA_034700605.1 Willowsia nigromaculata | reverse complement strand
CATATTTTGCCCATTTTGATGTCATATTGTCATACATATTTTTAGAAAATTCATGTCATGAAAATCCGTTCCTTAGTTATAATTATTATTATATTATGAGCATATTCTAAATTTTGTTCATAGTAAAATGAAACATGGGCAGTATTGTATCTCGTACATATGAGGTTATGGTATTTATGCAAAACGTACTTAGGCATAAATAGGAATTTACGACAAAAATATATTTTTTACCAGCAACACAAATCGTACATAATTTTTACCATTATTGATGAGTGGATCGATTTTTAATGCATGTATGTTATTTGTCCTAGTATTAGTCACTAGTAAGCCAAAGAACATGCAAGAATGCACGTATTCCGGGATAAGTAATAATTAAAACCTTATACATGGTTATAATACGAGTCCATATAAATGTGTACTCTCATTTATTCTCTGGATTTTGTTTCTACTTATTCTGGCTTTTATAATCATGCACATTCCGCCTTTGGCACACAAATTCCTTTAAAGAATGACACTTTTTTATCTTGTTACCAAAGACTTTCCACATTTCTTGGCCTTTATATCAGTTTCTTGTCTTGTTCACTCAGTAGACCACCTACGCAAC
This sequence comes from Willowsia nigromaculata, assembly GCA_034700605.1. Taxonomy (NCBI): domain Eukaryota; kingdom Metazoa; phylum Arthropoda; class Collembola; order Entomobryomorpha; family Entomobryidae; genus Willowsia; species Willowsia nigromaculata. Next base: position 30,250 of record JAQIXX010001703.1, on the reverse strand, counting down.
CTGTGCTTGGAAAGAACTGCTTGCTGATGTACATTTGACTCTATGCTGTCTCATACGCTGACATTTAACCTGGACTTCTTGTGTTAGCAACCACGAACCGCTCTTTAGTTAACCCAAATTCCATCATCATACTCGGCAATCAGTTATATTTTTAATTCCTATTTATGATCCAAGTTACACGACTACAAGAGTGGTAACATTTTTATTCCACATTGATAATGCTGGCATAGGAGATAACAATATTATTAATTATCCATTATGCACCTCTAATACATAATGCAATGTATTAACCTAATGACCTGGTACATAGGCTTCACATTATATAGGCACTGTGTCATTACTATTCTACGTTATGCATGTGTCATTGCCAGTAGCAGGAGGTTCCAACGGCCTTCACATTCTCACAAAGTTCCCTCGACTCGGACTCGCTGCCTTTTTTATAGTACCTTAAGTTGAGATTTACGAATTCTTTTCCGAGGACATTATGTCGTCATCATGGATGTAAAACATGCCGGGATTAATGTATATTTTGAATATTTTACACTTTCAAAGTCTCTAATCTGTCTGCCTATGGAGATCTTGCAAGAAGCCATTATATGATTTATATGCGTTTCATAACCTTGAAAATTAAAGTTTATTAGAAGTAACTTTCATCAAAAAGTAATATTTTCATGAGACGGAGGCTATAACTGCTCAGTTTATTACAAGAATTACACTCCTTTAGCACCCACTTTAACACGGTTTGATTACCTTATCATATCCACTTTTGTCGTTCAATCTTGAAGATCTGTCTCCAGTCGTTTCTCAAGTTTTAAACCCCAAAAGTTATGACATTGTGCGTGTATACCTATCATATTTTTGCATACAGTTTATATGTTCATTTCCAGTCCTGCATTTTTGCGTCTTTTCACAAACTTAATGTATGTAAACCTTTGACCCGTTAATTACGTTCTCTGCTTCCCATTTGCGTAGTCTTATTTTGAAATATGGTGATTTTAATGAATGAAACAAATTTTGTATAATGATTGATCAACCATAATTACTTTATTATCCTTTCAATTTTTCCAGTTCAAGTAATTTACATCTTCTATCATAATTATTTATAAAAATATCTCATGGTCTAGTACAAAATTTTACTATACATAATGGCTTGGAAGCAATATTGCGTCTTCTCGAAATCATTATTATTCTTATCACGAGTACGTTTTATGTTTTATTATGCAGATGACTAAAACTATTTATTTACTCTACCAAATTGATAGTAACAGAGTTCAATTCGTGTAAAATTAAAACGAAGGTTTACTTTGAAAGATATTTCTCGATTAATACAAAAATATTCAATTTACTGCGTAGATGTGTATTTGAAGGATAATTCTTGTACTTTTGTAGAAATTAGTCTTCCGTGATCACAATATAATGCCTCACATTGTTTCTATTATTTCATTTTAGTTTTACACTTTCAACGAGCAGAACATTGCAAAATGACATTCGATGCACAGAGCATTACATGTAAGTTTAATGTTATTTTTAAGGTAGGAAGTATTTTAACTCGTTTTCAATGCATCAAACAACAACAACAAGTGAATGAAGCTCGGAAATGTAGAAGCTTTGTGTCAATAAGCAAGAGGTTAAAATAGTTTATCGGAATCCATATGCATAATATATCGATTGATCCGACCGTTGTGCTAACCAACATATTACATTGGTTAAAATTATTCCATAATTAAAACTACGTAGCGTATTGGGGCGTCTTGAAAAAATTGTGGAAAGCTACTTTAGACGAATAAACATAAATTCAGGAAACCTAATTACGTCTTCACTCCGTTATAGTTACTTGACTAAAGGGCAACTAGAAAATTAGTATATTTTATCATAAGTTACACCAAAGAATTTGCTAACATAAGAATTGATTTTTTTGGAAAGAAAGTGGAAAACGAAAGTATGAGGGTACGTAGGTACGAGGTGTATTAATGCGGTAATAATGGCTTGCCAAAGAAAGAAAAACATGTCCACGCTTCTTTATCTCCACATGAGCGTTGTAATTTTCATCTCGAGATCTGAATTTTTTGGATCGTCTCATTATTACAAGGAAAATTTTTGTGCAAACATGCAACTACACGTCTCATTTTTGTCGACAACAAGTGCAAAATTTTAGTTCATCGCCTCATCAAGCAGTAGATTTCTTTGGAATCATTTATAAGCACATGTTCCTAGCAAGTCGCGTAAAGCAAATGTCAATTGCAATGATTTGTATTGTAACGGGACAGAGAAGCAGGAAATATGTTTTTATTTTCTTATTGATGCGCATTTACTTGCAGAAATCATTAGCGCCAGCAATGCCGTGAACCTTCACCCCGATTTTGTAATTGCGTGGGTGAATGTACGAACTACTGCTTCCACAGATAATATTTAAAAATTCCTGGTATATGTGGATGTTAATTATGAATAAACGTAAATTAAATAATAACAATACTAAGAAATACACGGTCTGCTTCTGGCAATTCTGTAATATATATAATTGTACAAAGAAAAGTGACTTTTTAAACGTTGTTCAAGGTAAAACGGTCTATTTGAAACTGTTGCAAGTTCTGAAAGAGAAATGAAATAAAGGTCCAAAATCAATAAAAACGGCTCACACTTATTAAAAGGTCGCTCTGCTACACTGAGTATTTTTCACACTGGAAAATCTACATCAACTAATATAATATGTCATGTAACACATGAACATACCTCATTTCTGGGTGACAGGAAGTACATTTTTAGAGTAGCTGGAAAGATTCATCCTAGGGCAGAAAGTGGGAAGAGTGCTTTTGACAAGGATAAATAATATTTATGTTCGTGAAAGTAAAGTATCAGAGGACAGGATACATTAAGTAGACTACTACTAAGGTGTATGAAAAGAAAAGCGCAGTTAGAAATATTAGCAATTCCACCATGTTTCCAATAATGATTATATCAAAGCTCCAACGCTCAAGAACACGATTTTTCAAACGTTTTTGTCATTGCATTTAGGCGAAACACTGACACTGAACTCGACGTGATGTTTTTAGCAAAAAAAGTTTGTCTGATGTTTTTCCAGTTTGTGGGTGCGTGGCTGGATGATAGTGCATAAAAATTATTACATGTTTTCCGTGTACAAGCACGCAGACTAGTTTCTTGGTTCGACAAGGTTCTGTGCACTTTATTGATACAAAAGCCAAAATTTTAGTTTTGTGTCTGTTTCTTAGTACAATTAAATTATAGTTGCATTCTCTCGTCTGGTAGCACTGGAAGTTTGATGAGAAGCATTTGAAAGGGTTCTTGGGAAACTCCAGGCTTTGCAACTGAGCTTTTAAAATGTTTTAGTTTGAGAACATTTTTGGAGATGAATTCCTTCGCTAAAACTTCATGTTATTTGACAGAATTGGGTGATATTTCCATATGCGACGATACTCATACATAATATATTATGTTGCAAATATAGGGTACGTACTAAATGGTAGAGCACCCGAATAGAACTACGTTATGAATATGCCGTTCACTTTCAGTATACTTCACTTTTGTATTAATCGATCACCAAAATAATTCAAAAAACGAACATGAGAATGTATATAAAATTGCATGGACAAAATGATAAATATCACTCCATATCGCATACGTACAAATACACAAACGCATGGAACAGCCTGTTTTTAATTAAGAACTAAACCACAAACCGCATTTTTGTCTTCCTTTGTTTCTTTTTGTAGCTTACTTCGGCCAAGTCAAGTTTTTAGTTGTGGGTCTCAGCACAGAACAGTTTACAAACTGACAGTGCTTATTTTTTTCTTTCAGATATCACAAAGGGGCCGAGAACACTATAATAACTAATAACCCACGCGGTAAAGTTACCAAAATTGTTTACGCTTTGTAAATGTACGCATACTCATCAACTAAATACTGAATAGAAAGCTTAATAGGTGCAGTAGGCATGTAAAAAATTGTATACACCTACAGATAGGCAAGGTAGTATATATCTGACTATTGTGATGCATGTAGTACTATACTATGTAGTGTCATTGTTCCTTCCGTAATTTAAAAGCGCGACTCACTTATGCTATTTCTACTAACCAAGTAGAATGCTCTAAACGAAAACGTTGCTACTGCTGGTTACCCTTAATGCGTTTGTTATGTGTGCAGTGTATGTAACATTATATGGCTCATTCGAATTAAATTAATGGAGGGACTGATACGTGGTGGTGGTGGAGGCATCCAAGCTCACAAGGTAAACGATTCACATGGCATCATATTATGAAATCATTTCGAAACGAAATGCATACAACAATGCATTTTTGTTAAGGTTTGTGTAATGCACTTTGATCAATCAATTAATGGTTTAGTGGAGAAATAATAGCACCAAACTCCCATGCCAGTTATGAATAGTGAAAATTATTATTTCACTAAATCCTGGAATTATTATGATCTACATTAAAATAGTTTATTACCTGAGTATTTATTTTTGACTCATAAATAATAAAAGTGTTCCTTGTTAGTGATAAATTTTGTAATTAGCCATTGCAAACAAAAGTTGAGTAAACAGCGACGTGATGGTTGAGTTGTTATGTAGGCTTTACTTCATGCGTATAAAACTGGCTGAATTAATAATGACAACGATAAGAAGTCAAGGTAAATATTACATACCGCTCAGGTGTATGTAAAGCGCACACGCACACTCACCTTTCAATAAAGAAAGTTGTTTTCGTCCTGCAAGAAAAAAAAAACTACCTTTAAAAGTATATAATTTAAAGTTCATTCGTCAGTTGTATTCACTAGTACAAAAAGTAGCATGCATACATGTATACGTGTATGATCATATGAGAATTATCAGAATACATTACCAATAATAAGCAAGAGCAAGATCGATATTTTAATGATCGAAAGCAAGACAAAAATTAGATTGTTCCATGTTAATTACATCAATGGAGACAATTAAGTGACTTTACAAGATAGATCGTAATATTTCTCAATGACAAGTATTTTTCCTTTAATCACCTCTGGAATGGTTGTGAACAGTTATGAAGGACAAAGAAGTTAAGGAAATGTCCTTACAGGATACAGGTTTTTATAAGCGGATAAGGTTCATTGTTGTTTAGATAAAAAGCAATACTTTCCTCGTAGCACAGGAGGTGACATATATGACCTTTTTGATTTTTGAATACCAAAATAGCACATTTTGAAAAACAAGAAGCAATAAAATCTCAAATGAAGATTCTTTGTGAACATGTGTGTTGTATTGTATGTAACAGTAACACACAGAATTCAAATATACATAACTTTCATAAGCAAGGCAAATCCCTTTTAATTTGCAAAAGTCGCTGCTTACTTCGTTTCCTACCGAATAATAATTGTTTTGAAAGCATGCTACTATTATACATCCTGATATGCTCTTTGCTGAAAGTTTGAAATTGAAAGGGATTATTATGCATAGAATGATGATGTTGAAATTTGTAGACAAGTAATTGTATAAAAAGTCTTCTTATCTTTGTACCGTACACACTACAAGGCATCCATCTACACAATGCACTCACTCATCCATAAGTAATGCGTGGAGGAGTTTGAGTTTTCGCTTTCAAAAACTTTATTGCCTTCCTTCAAGTTGTTTGTTTCAAACCTGTTAATAAATTCGCCACTCTGCACGTGTACAAAACTTTTGAACTTTGTAATTTCATGAGATTTAAAGGTAATTTCAATTAGAAACCATTTTCATCGACCGACATGCATACATGTACATTCACATATTGATGAAGATGAAATATTCAATATTATTTATATAAATAAATTTCTAATTGAATATCAACCCTTTATATCCCGGTAATGAGATAAACACAAGAATCATAAAAACAACAGCCATCTAATCACATTTAATGCTCAAACGACCTTTTGAAAACCGCAGAAATTGGAATGCTTAAGTGGAGATAGCTCTGAGTACAAAGTATTTTAACTATTATTATTTAGTTACCTATTATTATTTGTATGTATGAACACTAATAAGTACTACTGGATCCTAATTTGTTGCGGAAACTACGCAGAAACCCAGTTTTTGTTACTTTGAAGTCTAATCGAGAAACGTTTTGTTAATTCGTAGATTTATCGTATATAGGTAGATTAATCCTCCTTTTTACCCTATCACGAAGTCTCATGCTTTTGTTTTGCAATATAGCAGACGATTTACTAGCCTATTGAATGAAAAAGGCCAAAACATAAAAGCCTAGTTGACTTCAGACATACAAGTGAAAATTGTTATCGGTGAAGGCCAAATGTCTTAAAGATATGCTACACATCGACGTAATACTCTCGAGAGACGAGGCATTAGTTGCAGAAAGGTAAAACTAAAATAGACGTAGATAACGTTTGTTGTTTTCAAACACTTCACTACCAACAAAGTCATATTATTAAGAAATAATACCCTGTAGTAATTTTCTGATAGATAGATCAGATCACATTCCATGTTATGTTATATTCTTCCAGTTACACTGTATAACGTTTCTCTACAAGCCGTAGACTCGTAGACATCAATCCATTTACCCTTTTAAAATTATGGAAATCGTGTGAAACATTTAAGACTGAGATGGTTCCATTTTTTAACATTCATTTCCCCAGACACATGCATCAGAATTCCGTACGCCCTACAAGCACCAAAATTGGATTTTCAGGCGAAAGTATGCGTCATTGTTTTGGTTTTCCATCATCCGTCTAGATTTTTAAGCCCTTGCGCAATATTCAAGCATGTCAACTCCGAAACGCAGAATATATTATGAATACTAGGCAGTCTACATTCCCGTCAGAGTTTAGAGAAAAGGGATGTTTAAAACTATTTTCCTTTGATACCCTTTTCGTTTTCAGAGCTTGATATTTAAAAAGGATTACGGGCAAAACGTAATATGTCTGCAGAAGAAGATATCCACTCTTATCCTCTAGCACTACCATTTACAATGCATTATCCCGAGGAAATAAATCCAACCATTACAAGGCAAAATAGATAAAACTACTATACATTTAAAACAATAACAGTGGATGGGATAGAAAATTTAAATTCAACCACAGTAAGTTAGTGAGGGTCTTGAGGGTTCTGTTTGTATGATGCATTATATATAGGTGCATGAAAAAGAATTTAAAGCACCAATTAAAACGGATTGTAAAAGACAATAATTTATTTCATACAAGAAGACTTTGAATCATAAAACAGCTTACGTTAGGGTTAGATAACCACTCATACAATTTGTCGGAAACGAGTATATTTAGTAATGCCATTATTGTTAACAAACTCTGGTAGCTGCTACCTTTACCTTCACAATATGACAAAAAGAGTCATAAATTTGAATTTATGAGACGAATTCCAAATTATGTGATAAGAAGATTCATTTCGTTCCAAAACATATCACGCGAGTCATCGATTATTGCCTACTACTGAATAATTTGAGATTCAACATTTTACTTTTTCTATAACGCGTGATATTATTTTTACTGCTCAACACCATGTCGTGTATTGTGATATCCTGTTGGTAACAAAGACAAAGCAATGAATGATGTGACTACAACAATAGGCGCTTCTAGTTATCACACTAGTGCCGTTGTTTTTCTCTATCACTCTCCAACTTTTTCCCATGTCCTTTCTCTTCCATCAAGATCATTCTTCTCACAAAAGAAAGAATGCCAGCATGTAGTTTGTAGCAATAAAATCCGCACATGTTAATGACATTTTTACTGCCAGTTTCACGTTCTCGACGGTGTCAAATAACACCTCATACTGTCGAACAACGAGTTAATATAGCAATATCTATAAACATACAAATATTTTAAGGTTCTAACCGAAGTTTGTTGGTGACATACAATAATCTTGCGTTGGGTTTCATACTCAATGAAATTTGATGTATTTTGTAGTTTACAAGGTGGCCAAGTGGCCATACATGGAAATGTCTGAAAGTCTGAACCTGTGAGCTCAGTATGAGAATAATTTTCTCCAGGTCTAGCTAGCAGCGTGTCATGGAATTGAATCGTGAAATTTTTCGCATACCCCCAAAAACTATTCTCAATATGCTTTGTAACTAACATGATTTTTATGTAAATTGCAGGACACTTTCTCACTGGATCGTTTTGTTGACTCTTTTCTGTCTTCATACTTTGACGCCTGGGTACCCACATAAAACAGTTTGTTCACGTAGAAAGTCGATGCGGTCGACTCTTAAAAAGTATCCTTGGTTCGTTGTGTTGTAAAAGCGTAGTTTGAATTAACTTAACAAATACGCTTTGTAAAGTGTGGAAAAAGAGCAAGCAATTTACATAGTCCTCTGTTGTCGACTATCCAACGAGAGTAGCAATTTCTGTGTAAAACGGAAGCATAAAACCAGGAAGTACAATGAAAAATATTCCCAGAGGAAACATTCTTTCTGGAAGAAATTGCGTCAGGCAATTCGTTATTATTACTCGGGTGGAAGACTACCAGAAACAAAGAAAATAGAGCATGGTCTTATTTATGCCTATCATGCAACCTCTCCATCATGAAATACCAAATTGAACTCAACTACTGCTGTTACATTTATACATGCACTTTAACTTCAACATTGATTTTGATTGACGGTTTTATCTAGACAAAATAGTAGACAGGAGAGGAGGGTCATGTTATTCAGTTCAAACCCCTTATGGTTGCAAAAATACAGGTAAATCGAAATTTGTCTATGGCTTGATTCGATGCACCAATGTTGATTTACATTCCTTAAAATGGCCCAATAACTTTAGAACTGTCTTCCGTATTAGTCCGCCAAAATTACTCATTCGCCCAGTTGGAGACATTACTCTAAGAATGAAGGGAATGGGAAAAATGCATCTAATTTTGCTTGTTTGTTAGTTGACTTTGCTTCCTAACTCCTAATTCTTTCCAACTAGATGTAAAAGCTTATGTTGTCAAAATAAATAAAAAGCTATTAGGTGTGTACCTAATTTTGTCTTTGTCAGTGACAAATTTAGTCCCCAGTTGAATTAATGGCGACTAAAGAGCTTACCTCTTATATGGTTAGGGATACTTCTTTATTCATGAGCAGGTATATACCAATGAATAAATTCGCGGAAGTGGAAGCATGTTAAAAGTTGCCGGAAATGGCTTTATAGCAATGAGTTCACACTCGCTACTTTGATAAAGTTGGTTGTTTTGCAAAATAACATTAAATTAAGCTTAGGTTAAACTGAATCTGAACAAGTGTATGTACATTACAGTAATGTAGTTTCAATAAAATATCCTTCTCGTCAGCATTCCTATTGTAAGAGAACACATTTTTATCGTTGAAATACCTGGGTATTTTGTTCCATTTATGGTCTGTAAAGTTGTAGTTGTAGAGGTTGTAATCATAAATCTGTTGATAGTGTACTGGCGAAACACGACTTAGACGTTTGTGGTTGACCTTCCGCTTCAACTTTTGTTGGATGCTTCGTCGGGTTGTAAGAACTTTTGATACGACTGAACGAAATGTCCTTTTTACTATCATTTGGATTCATACTTTATTTTTAAGAGTTGTGTGGTGGAGATTGGGACGCTCAAACCGTGTGTCTTTCGTGCATTGAAAACTTCCAAAGCTGAGTTACGTTTCCCCGAAGCCCTATACTTTCCGACGATTTTTCCTTCTTTATCCCACCATTTCCAGTTTATTTGAGAATATTATTATTTCAGGAAGAAGTTGCCATTTTTACGCAGTGAAGGTCTGCAGGACAATGCACTTATTACAAATTACTATTCTCCTTCTATAAATTATAGTTATTATAAGTTTTTGGATGCTGACGTAAGGGGATTACTGCACGTTCCCAAACAAAACGGTACCTGCTGTATAGATGAAAATGACTAGCAAGTCAAAAGTAACCTAAGGGAGCATAGAGCATTGTACGATAACTTACAAAATTTCGATTCAAAATAATTAGAAGTAAATAAATTGGCAATTGTAAGAAGGTTTACGCGTGGGGTTGGATGCGGATCATGATGAACACACATTAATCATATAAATCCTACGCTCTAAAGAAAATGCACAATACTATTTTGCAATAATATTTAAGGGGCAAATCTAAATCCAAAGTTCCTGGAACTCTCACAACTTTATGTTCATTCTGAGTTTTTGCTCATGCTATTATTCTTACTTTTAGAGCTAACCTATATTTTAAGATTTAACTTGGGAACTTTTTGTTCTATAACTTGTAAATAATTTGTATCTATAAATTTGTGCGTAGAGGTTTCAGGATGTCTTCAAAATTTTATAGGTTTTTGATTTGTTTTGAACTTATGCGCATAACCATCAACAGACATTGATTTTTCAAAACAAAATTTACTTTCATCATGCAAATTACAGCCAATGTTGATTAGTGAGCAATAAATGTGTTGAATAGTCACGAATTTAACATCTCCAATTTAATGTATTTGTAAGAATTGCAAAATCAATCATGTTTGGAGCTACACATTACAATATGAAAGATGGAAGAAATCGGATCGGGAATGTGCTTTAGTTTATGTCATTTCATTAATGTTTAGACGTATGCATTAATTTGATCTTCAGAGCGTTTCGAAAACCTCTTCTTATGCCAATAAGTTGATAGGATTGGTTTTATCCCTCATTATTTTATAGTCTGGAACTTGAATGCCACATGCCGAATTGTTATGTGTACTTTTTTACTTTCTCCGAATTGTGCTAACTTAATTTTCGGAAACTCAATAACATATTATTTTCAGATTGACGCTGGTAATAATTGGTTGTTCTGTCCTTGAATCGACAACGATATGCAGGATTTGTACAAGTTTATCAAACGTCTGAACTTATCAGAGCGAAATAATGATGAAATTTCACCATACACCGGCACAGAAACAGTTTTCAAATTAAATCTACTCACTGTGTAGGCATCAGCAGCATTTGTGCACGTGTTTGGTTGAATTACATAAACAAAGTCTCATAAACGTCGAGAAATCTTTAAAGACCCTAACAAGTACCCACACAAGTATGCGAAATCTGAAACCGATTTTCAATAAAATGATCATGGAGATGTGACCACATTCATTAAAATCCTCATTATTACTAGTTCACACACATGCTCTCCTCCTTGCTGTAATACAAGGAAGAAATTTCTCTACCAACATTATTATTTTTGCTGATCATTATTTATGCTATGATTCTATTGATCATGTTCCTTACGGATCTACAACCTCATATACATGACTGTAACAACTACTTTTGCATTTCAAATAGGTACACACATTACTTGGATATATTTGACGGGTTTTTTATTCGATGTTTGTGCACAAGTTAAAAAGATGGTGAACAACACAAAGCGTGAAAAGGGAAAACATTAAATCACCCTAATTTTTTGTCGAATATGTAACAAACTCATCTTTAGATTGCTATTGTAAATTATGTGATGTAAACCATTCAATTTCAAGTCAACCATGAACTTAGAGTTACTGTTCAACTCGGCATGCAAACATCACTGACGTAATGACATAGGTAGTATTCAATTCCTGAAATTTTCTTCTCTCAAAAACAACACATCATTATAGCTGTTACATGTACCATCGCTGGAAATTTTCAAACTGTTTTTGCTCAAAAGTTACTTCAATTATACATTCCTAAATTACAAAGTAAACCAAAGAAACGGTGACATAGACTTAAAATCTCTTTAAATATGAGTTTAGAGGTTTGGTCATTTAAAAAAAATGGAGAAGAGAACAATCCATTACAATTTGTATTAAACCTGATGTGTAAGTGTATGAAATGATCTAGTGGTAAGGAAGTGAAAAAATAAAAAAATGCTTCTGGTTTTGGTACTGAGTAGTGGTATTACTAGCATTACAAGGGAAGTGATGGATCACTTTGCAGGCGTACTAAGCGAGACTGGAGTTTCGTATGAGTGGGTGCACCAAGTATGTGTAGTAGTGGGAGCATGAGGAAAGTAAGACAAGTTGTTCAGTTATGGCTCGGAAGCCAGTGCAGCTAGTCATAAGAAACTTTTACCTCCACTCTCTAGAAGCAGTAAGATCAGTAGTAAAGCAGCAGAAAACAACTTCTATCTATCATTCTACTCATTTTTTTCTGGCTTTTCACTCTCTTCTTCTACCCTTCTGGTCGGGCTTGATATCATTCACTCAAGCAAGCAATCTTTTAGCACATTCTGGTTCGTCTTTTGCAAAAAAAAAAAAAGTTTGAAGGGGAAGAAGGAGAGAAGCGTACTCACACTTCAGTGACGACGATTAGAAGGGCACTCAATATTTATTATATTAATTACTTACTTCTCGTTTAACTTTTTCTCATTCAAGGTATAAGTTTCTTCGTCAGCTTTGTTCTTACATTTATTGAAAAAGTTTAATTTTAATGAAAGAAAGCTTTGTACAAGACCAAAATAAAATCATTTATAGTCATATCCTCTTTTCTGATATTATTTATATACTTCTCTGCACATTCTCCATATATCTTTTGATGTGCTCATCCTTCCAATTTTATTCCGAATTGAGTTGATTGATTCAAATCCAAGAAAACTATTTCCCTTTCAGTTCCTTCCGGCAGTTTGGGGTAATCGAGAGGACGTGAAATTGAGAGAAAGATCTCTGAAGGAGTTTCTAAATTGCCGTTGGTAAATTGATAATACGAGATGAGGCAGATGAAGCTACATATTACATCTCTCTTCTATTATGATATCCTTATTTGTTGAGTCGATCCAGCTAATAAATATAACATGAATTCTTAAAGTGAGGATTTAGTTTTCTCATTTGCTTTTATTAACAAATATAAATGCTAAAAATATACTCATCATGTACATCTTATAATCTGCGATACATATAAAAACCTTTTTATGTTGAAATCAGTAAGATTTACCAAGTACTCTTGAATCGTTGATGTCATATAATGTTTTTCTCTTCTGAAAGTGTAGACGAGATTCCTTGCTCCAATATTTTAAGTTTTCCTTTCTCCGTGTTTCTCCTACGCATTTACAAAAAGACTTGACGTATCACAGAATCCACAGTGTCAGCCTAAGGCTGTCGAATCGAATACCTGAGCAAAAATTTTAAGATAAAACCCAAGCAAGTTTCAAACATTTACACTTCTAAAATTAATCCTACTCAAGGACCATAGGATAAATAAATAGCGAGCGAAATCTTTTAGATATGTAAAAGTTTCTGTGAGACATAATATATCCATATATAGTTTTAAAATCGTGGGAAAAAACCTGCCGTTAATTGTTCCTTTCACACTTAATGCATCACTGATTCTGACTTAAAGTGCTAATTGCTAATGAAAAGCAAAGTGACTGGTACAAAGTGTACATTCAATTTTCCGGTCCGTGTAACAAGCCTATTTGTTGAAGTTTGGGTTGGCATTTTCCTTCAAAAAGTACAATTACATCTCATCATTGGCTCTAGCTGGATCAGGATTGACTGGAACGAACGTAGTCCTGAGAAAGGTAATAATGTGCTTTTCACTTTCTATGAATTTGATCCAGATTAGAAAAACGTAAATCTACACGCATTGTTCTTGCCGTCACGTCATTTCAAAATGTTCACTAGGATAGTGCACTGAACACCAAATAGTTGTTTCCCGTTCTCAGACAGCATAAATGACAGCGATCATGTTCGTTTATCTACTGTGCACATAAGCGTGTAATATGTCTCCAAGTAGGTAATAAAATTTTGTCTGTACACAGAAAAGTAAAGAGCATGCAACATAATAATTTTGAACAAGTACTCATTCATGGACATCTGCATTTAATGGAAGTTGGTTTGGTAGAGACACGTGTCATAATTCCACATGTGGATATAATTCTGGTTCTGGCAACTGTCCACTACCGTCCTTCGTAATACAAGTATACTCAGGAGATTTTGAAAATGTAGAAGTGACTGGCTCACTTTACTTTTCGTTCTCACTGGACTCTGCATTTTTTAGTTTTTGCTAAAAAAAATTGCTAAATAAAACTCACTCGACAGACTTGTTTTTAGAGCAGCTCCTGTTTTTGGGCGATACCAACATCTGCGACTAATGATCAATAAAGCAAACTCGTAAATGAAATGAATTTTCGGAGTGGGACATGAAAGAAATTGGCAATTACAAAGAGTATATATGCAGAGTACAGTTTATAATAGACCGTAAAGAACGATAAAATAATACTCAAGTCTCCTGGCCTTTGATGCTTTCTATCATGGGTTTGTGTTTTATTTAGTCCTATCTACTAATCTACTACGACTGATGCATATCATTGTCATATAACCATACCTCTGAGTGGTAAATTTACAGAAAATCTAAATCATTGATACATAGATTCATGTTCACATTTCAATTTTACTGACAAAATATTGAAGCAAAAATCAAATCAAACAACCACCACATGCAAAATAGAAAAGAAGTTGATAGAGGCATGTCATGATTCATAATGTGAAAATATGGCCAAAGCTGGAGTCAATCGTTAAATTCAAATGGCGACAACCGAAGGGTAATGCGTTACACGTTTCAATTTGACACGCAGTGTTTATGCAATTTCAAAAACTATTTCTTGACACAACTTACTTTTAGAAAGGTAGACACGGTATGGCATAATTTGCAATTTCCGTTACAGTTAAAACAAAATGCTTTTACCTCTAAAACTTTCAACCATAAAAATGTCGACATGTCAATCCGTTTCAAAAGTTGTCGCGTATTTGTTTATTACACATGCAAGTAATTCATACACGAGTAGTTAAACGTTAAAAGAAAGTTGATTAAAGAAGCCGTATCTGTTAGCTGTAATCGTCTAAATTATGCCGGCACATGTATCACAATGGAGTATGTCTATTGTGCTGATGGATGGGTTGACACTGATTTGTAATACTGAAACATTGACCCAAAACTCATATTATTACAAGTATTCATGCATTCGTGTTTGTTTGTCATGTTTTCATATAACTTTATTCATAAATTTGTCTCTTTTCAGTAAATAAAAATAAATCAAGTCGTGAAATGAAAAGAAATATATATTTCATTAAATTAAGCTGTGCAGTAATGTAAACATGCAGAGAAAATAATTCAAAATGATTTTTTCTCGTTTCGCAATACGTAAACCAAAAATCTGACTCAACTTCAAAACTATAAAAATACTTTTAATATGTGATTTCCAAAAAGAACCCACACGCTCTTGTTTTGGAAGCTTTTCTAGTTTTTCCTATTGTGCCTGGGTGTTTTTTACCGCAGAATCCCGCTGTGTTTTCAAGAGTTGAAGCAACCAAAGTGTCATGAAACATACATTCATAAAAATGTTTGTCCTTGTTCCTGTAACGCCGTGACTGTCACCAAAACACCTTTTGTTATACACTCTGTCATTTATTGCCACACTATATGCTTCAAGCGTTTCTAAATAAATAACCATGTTTTCATAATCGACTTTGCATGCCATTAGGTTAATAGGTTTTCCACTCAGACCAACATCATGCACAATTTACAACTTGAAATGCACAATTACATGGTAGTTTGCTGGTGGTAATCGTAAATCTTGTTTGCTGAGAGCAAAACAATTTTAATCTTGCCTTGCGCTGCAGGAAGTGCATTGCGTGATAATGATGTAATTATAAAAAGCAACAAGAAGCACTTATTCTGATAAAAACTAGGGAGGATATAAAAATCTAGTTGCGCTTGTAAATCTGTGACATTTTACCTGCTCCTAACACATTTTTTGATATCATGGGGATAATTTATACCGATTGAGCCACAAATGCTGGCATGATATACTGATGACACTGAAACCCGTGAAGCCAAGTACACGGATCTATGAAATTCATCTTGCCCGTCTCTGGCTCAAAGTGAAAAATTTGCCTTGGTATCCTCCTGTCTTTGGAATCCTTAGCACGCACCTTCCAGATATGATTTATCACAGAAAGCCAGCAGCCAGCAAAGTTATAGTTGAAGTGTTCATTTCAAGGTTGTTAAAAACCACATCACAATGTAGTGACGTGAGCTACGAATTCCTGGGATGCAGTCCTTCTTACCTCACCCCGCCACATGATGAAAACAAAACTGAATTAAAATCGTAGTCCCAGTACTTATTTGGCAACGTAAAGCACGAAAAACGACGACCAGGCCAGCGGCCAGGGTGCATTTTCAAAACCATCTATCATGTGAAAAAAGTGTGGGGTGTAATTCAAGTAGTATTAAATTACTTACACTAAGGCCTACTCTGAAGCAAGCACTGTTTTGTGCAATTTATGCAAACACACACTTGCTTTTATTAGTTAAAGTGGTTGTTTATTTCACTGAGCTTGATGATACATGTACTGCTGTATTTAAGACGGTTACTAAAACTTGCTTAAAGTTAAATAGAACGAAGAAAAGGAATTTCCTCCCATATGTTACAGTAGTGAACTACATCAGGTGTGTTTCATCTTTTCCGGAATACTCTGGAGAAAGTCCAAACTTATTCTCTTTTTCAATTAGCCCCAAAGCTATAGCCTTCTTCAGTCCTGTAGACGATTTCAGTGCTGCTGGTGCTGCTCGTAATGTTCAAGTCTCAAGTAATAAAACAGTAATTCTGTGGCTGAAATTTCTGTAATTTGGGCATGTTGTTAGATTTTCTAGCTTTCATTCTTTGCAGCGCTCCCAAAATACGTTCGACTGATCGTCAAAATGTAGTGTTGACAATCATGATTTTATGGAGTTAGGATCTGGAATGTGATCATGGCTAAATCAACGATATACTGATGGTAAAATATACTTTTTTGTCCATTCTGTGGATACATGATAATAATAGAGGAGAAAAGTGTACCAGCCTATTTTAGTGGTTATGAAATGGGGACTATTGAGACCAGAGGGTTTTTAGGATAGAATGCTCTCGGAGGAACTTTTGTATGCGTTCATTTCTTATGGCGCCGCTTTGTCTCAAGTCCCAAGTATTACATGCTAGCTTGCCCAAGCAACTACAACGATTCATCTTTTCATGTCATATTCTTTTCGCTGTTGTTTCCCCCGCTTCCTTTTTATTGCATTCGAGAAGATTATTATACAGCTCCAATTTTATGATGGGCTCTTGGCATGCCACGGAATGTACAAAAAATATAGCACGGGATGAGATGAAAATGAAAATATGAATTGGCACGTCTACATTTAACATACAAACAATCAAAAAGTGCATGGTGCCTAAAGTGAAAGTAGGCAAACATCGTGTTACGCCTAATGGCAATGGGAATTACCTTCATCAAAATATTTACCTATCTGAATGCTTAGTTTGTTGTATATTGCAGCAAGTATCTTTGTAACTTCCTGGAACAAAAAAGGAAAAGAGGTGTACAAAAACCTTTCTTTTGTGAAATGTGGGATGGAGATCTTGAATTTGAGGGAAATGCACAGGCAGCAATAACATGGCTTGGTTTTTATCATGGCCATCAAAGTGAAAGTAAAGTTTTTATGGAAGAATAATGTTGTACTGTCGACATTTTTTTATACAGCGTCTGACAATATTATTTAAGTACTTATGCAGGTGGTCTTTCTCGTATAACCTGTCGCTGTGACAGACCAATAGCACTTAATATAATCAGGAATATTATATGAGCCATTGTTAAATTTCAAGGATTTTATCAAGACGTTGTCCCACTTCCTTCTTTGGCGTCATTCACGTGTTCGCTGTATAGACTGGTGTTTCCTTTGGTCAGTTTTAGTCGTCCAAATGAAACCACACTAAATTCTCCCAAGACTCTTGCGGGATTATGTATTACAGATAAGCATGGGAATTTCTCCTTCGTCCGACAAGGTTAGGCTGACCATAGTCAACTCGGAAACGACTTTGTTTTCCAGCTATATTATTATTGTTGGAGAGGTGTATTGTGTATTCATGTCAAAAGGCGAGGTAAGCGAGTCCACATAAGTATGTATGTGGTATCTAATTAAAAACAAAATAAAATACATAAGTTTTAGGTGATCTCAAACTTGCGTAAAATTAACATCGTTCTTGTGAGCAACTTCTTCATCAATTCATTATTACTCAAGGAACTCTCAACAGCGTTAACAAAGAATATGGATAAGACCACTCTAAATTATGCTACGATTTATATCACATATCTCGCATTCATTTTTAGTGTATTTTACAGGGAGAAACTCGAGTTATGCAATATTCTTGATTTTTCTGCGAAATAAAAGAAAAAATACATATATCTGCTCGTTAAAAAATATCTTATGCGTTTACTATTTAAAATGCGAGTCCTATATAAAATAAAACTTTGAAGCAGAAGATTATGCATACTTTATCTAAAAATAAATCTTTGCAGATTAAGATTTCTCTTGCATTTTAATAGTACCTATGCTTGACCTTAATCTTCCAAAAAGAAACCGCGGATAAAGATCATGTGACAAGAAGAAGTTCCCTATAAGCTTGATTTATATAATGTTGCTCTTTACGAGTCACAATCTTTAAGAAAACACTTGAATGCAAATGGAATTTTTTAGTTAGGTATGTGTACTTGGTTTGGTGCTTTTACACCTTATACCGTATATTTTCTGTTAGACATATAGTTTCTCAAATACGAATTTGTAAAAAAAACTGCAAGGTTAACAAAAGAAAGTCGAAGATTGGGAAATTCTAATGTATGCCATTTTAAAGCATTTCTTGCATTGCAACCTATAATACGAATTTATTACATTGTTGTATGATGTTATTTATAGAAAGTACAATAATACCTACTCAAAAAGAGTATGCATACCTATTGAACAATATTTTTACTACAACTACAACTCCACAAAATCACAATCCATAAATAGACAAGACTCAATGAGTAAAATTTTAGACTACTATTTTTAAGCGTAGATTTTTAGGGTCTAACAAACGCATGTGCATTAAAAACTCCAGCAGTGAATAATTTTTATTGCAATTTTTAAGCTCACTTCGACATGTATGTACCTAAGCTTACGGTACGCTGTAATAGGTAAACAAAATTGCGTTCCAAGATGGGAACAAATTAAATTGTTAGTCACAGTCCAATAGGATAGCATTTGTTCGAATTCATGATTGAGAATTAAATATGCATTAATTACTTCGTACTTACACTTATAAAAAAGTTCTTTTAGTAAAATGAAATGATAGAACATAAAAACTCGAGCATTGTAAGCTTACTTAAGATTTGAATTGAATAACTCTATGCACAAAAGAAGTCGACTATGTAGTTGTAGGTTAAACCAGTTGGGAATGGAGCCAATTTACTGTCCACCGTTCCGTTACCTTCACTCTCTACTGACAATAATATATTACATACATAGGTTTGTAATTTGAAGCGGCAGTAATATGTACGTTTTAAACGGGTAGTAAATTGTGCTCCTAGAATTCATGCTCATTGATGATTGAAAAGGAAACGATATTAACGACAAGAATAATTACCTGTGGGTGGGTGAATGTTGATGTAATGCTAAAAGTAAAAATAAAACTTACGATAAGATGAAATAGTTAAATAAATTCATGAATAGTTAAATCTTTGAGATTTTCACGTTCAAGTGTTAAACGTGTTGGACAACAAAGACAAATTACGGTGTAATATGATCTATTCTTTGTGCTTTATACTTTAGACCTAATTTGAGATATTTAATCGCTTTAGCATCATTGATAACTAAGCATTACAATAACCATTATTTTCCATGAAAGATTTTTTGTGACATTTTGTTCAGTTGTCTCAATATTGTTTTTGTTGCATTTATTTTTAGTTTGACAACTTGCCTCGAAAATATAAGTGCCACACGGAGAAACACGCAAAATACTGTATCAACTTAACAAAAAACCTTTGACAATTCTCTTTTCAACATACAACAACATTAGTATAATTTACAAATTAAGGTTTTTTCAAGTGCTCAACTAAGAATTCAGGAATGAAAATTGCGTCTTGAATTAACCCCTGCATAGTAAGTGTTATTATTATATTTTAGGTTGATTGGGGTACAGAGAATTGGTAGAAATGTGAGACTGTGCACACCTTTGTCGATAAGATCATTAACAGCGTGGGGTATAGTTAATTCGCATCCAATCTGTTTCTTTCATCTTTGCCATTAAATACTAGTTCAGTTTCCACTAATAAATATGAAGTAGTTCCAGCATTAACTGCACGTAGATATTTTGTTATGTGTTCAACCTGATTCTTCAACCACAGGTTGCGTCATTAAACCAGAAACTTCTCTAAAACATCAATATTTTTCTCACAAGTTTCATGATTTTTTAAGAAAACAAGAACACATTATCTCGTTGTGTTCAGTTTGATAGAAGTAATTGAGACGCAAAGCGTAATATTCTTACGAGAGATGAAGCTAAATTCATTGATTTTAAAACACGTGTCTCAAACAAGCTGTTTTGCAATCTTAATTAGACTTGAAAAATGATTCCTAACTTGGCAAAAAATAAGAATAAAAAACTTTGCATAATTCTTACGTAACTCCAGATTGACTCTGCGTTTGGAATATTATAGAAAGTTGAAAAGTGAGGAACGATTTTGCTTGAGGTACATACACAGTAGACCAAGTTTTTACCTTAAAGTCATTGCAGCGAATTGTGTAGGTCGCAGTGTCGTAGTTCACTTTTTTCTTCTAGGATAGGATAAAAAAGGTAAAAAAGAAGTGCATTATTATGCACTTCGTATATGGTAGAAAGTATCCCTTCTTCTTCTTACAGTCATTCATTATGAAACTTCAACCTGTCAAAAACTCGTTGCATGTAGCCGTGGATAGCTGCAAAAGTGCACAGCACAACCGTGCCTGCATAAAAATAAGTTAAGTTGCTCATACATCATAAGATTTTATACCCCTAAAACCAAGAGATAAAACTTAAGATAGATAGTTTTTCCTAGATCGCCGTGTCATACATGTTTAATGGAATCCTCATAAGCAACGATCTTCTGCCGGCATTTTAAGTAAGCGTAGTAGAATGATATTTTTGTACCTAACCTAATACTGTTTGGTGAAATTATGTAAGTAGCATGAAGTTTTTTACGTTATATTTATGACGGCGCAAGCTGATGTTGGACATGAAGGCTATGTATGTAACAATGCAAAGAGCCATCAGAAGAACCACTCACTCATGAAATAATTGGAATGTTATCCCGTAATTACGATTATTTGATTTCCTTTTCCACTACATTAACTCTTTGATAAAAGAAAAATGATGGACGCTAAATTTTATAAAAGGAATTGGTTGATGTGTTGTTGAACATATTTAGGTGTGCTGTGAGTGTGTGAGCTACTACTTTAGTCATAAGCATGTTTTCAAACTAGGTAGTTAGATGAAAATCTAATATTTGATTTCCCGAAACTTCCTCATAACATAACTCACAAATCTTGTCGTCAAAATGGAATCCATGTTTCTATTTACGTATATATTTTCCAAATAAGGGTTTCTATCAATGGACTGAGGAAATAAAGTTGTAAAAGTTTGTTTGATCTGAAAGTGCTTATTTTATCTGGTCACTGGTCGTTTCTCACCAGTGATGGTGATACATCTGTTACCAATTTTGTCTTGTGTCCTTTTACTATGGACCATCCTTAAGTAGCCTTTTGTGATCGTGGGATACTTCTTGTCCTCTTCTACAACAGTGAGAAATAAATAAAAAATACTATAAATAGATCCTGATCCTACTAGGGTGTTCTTCGAATAAGACCCACACATTGACGTAATGTAACTTTTGGGGAAAATGTTCGGGGTTTGGCTGCATAATGGATATTGAAGTATTTCCATTGGTTATACATTGTTCACAATGGACAGAGTAGTTTTTATCTCTTTCATTGAAATAACAAGAACCAAACACTTTCTTCCGATGCATCTTGAAACTTCTTTTTCAAGAAGTTCGTTCTTTCCAACACTGAGATGTGTGCCAAAGTGACCCCGATTTGGAAACTTCCATTCCATCTCGCCTAAGAACTCAACTCAACAATGGATTGGTATTGGTTGAGAATGGCGAATGGTAGTTATTTTTCCGAAAGGAAGAGTGATTCTGTATAAAGATACAAGTAAAGACAAGAGATGTTGAATGAAGAGTAAATATGGTGACATTTACGTATAAGAAATGACATACAGGTACATAAACAATGACAATGTAGCTGTTTTGAGCTATCACTGAACGACAAAAAAGCTACTTTATTGCTATGTTTAGGCTGATATGTTTGATGTTGGTTGGTAATTGTTGTGATAATACAGACTTCAGACTTCCGTGTATCTTTGCTAATTTGTCTGCCTTATATGCTTCGCTAGAATAATGGATAATGCACGTGCATATTGACATAATGAACTGGAATACTAGCAGATTTCATGAACATTTTTCGTGTATAACTTCTTGGGTGCCGTGTCTCTAAAGGAATGTAAATTTTTTTGTTTTCCGGAAACAAATTTTTTTTCAACATCATTCATGCAAAACACAGCATTTTAACGCTCTAATATAGATGACCTTTAAGCTTTTACATACATACATGTAACGATTCGTATTCAAAGAAAAAGACATTTGGAAAAGGTAAGAGTCAAAATATTAATAATAATCGCTTAAATAGTGCGTGTATTAAAAAATGCCCTTGCCCTTGCCCAAATAGTCTGTTGCTACTACAATGCTCACAAAATACAAATAGGGACAAATCATTGTAGTTATTAAAGGTGAAGGGCAGACGAACTAATCCTCCATCTACATATGTTGACCTGAAAGCTTTCTCCAAAATACTCATTCATCGTACAAAATACAAACTTCGTATTATTGTGGCATGAGTTATCGAAATTATATTTAAAGTTAAGCCATACTTTATGTCATTGATTACAGTATGCTTTCGGGTCTTTTGTTTGAAGTTGACATCTAGCTTTTGACTTTGAGTATTTATCCTACCCGACCTTATACATACTTATTTCCCAACCAACCAAAGTATACGAATAGCATTCTACGTTACGAATAAAACGCGCGTTCGATGTATGTACGCGTTTGTCGTCGATGCGCAGTACGATACGCCTTCGACTGACGCATCTATTTAGAAGCAATTTTACTAGATGTAGAATTCAATCAGAATGCAGATAGAATCTTTGTAGTATGCAGTTTGAATGTGCTCAGAAGAATTTTCGGACGCTATTCGACTCCGAGCTTTCGAACGTTCGTCGTAAAAAATAGTTGATTCTTTTACTTGAAATACGTTTGCTCTTATCAATTTATTTCCTTAATTTGATAATACAAAACAAAAACATTTGCAAATACATAAATGGTCGTGTTTCAACTAGAATTAGAATGGAGTAAAGGTATACAAATAAACGATTTTTTAAACGGTAAACAAACATACTTTAACAAAACGTCACTAAATAATAAAGTATTATTGTATCTATGAGACAAACCCTTAGCGTAATAAATGCCTAGTTTTTTGCTATCTATGGGATATTCTTTTACACGCCCTAAAAATGTGAACTTCCTATACTCTGTAATAACTACCGAATTTCTTTGATCTTTACACACATTCGTAGCCTGTATTATATCGCCAGTTTTGATCATATAACAGTTATTTCCTATTTTATGCGATAACTTAGATTGCTCAGTATTACTATTCGATTTGGAAGCGTTTACTATCTGTAACTCAGTTATTCTGTTAAACCCTTGCTCAATGTACATATGATGGGAACGAATGATACGCTTTATTTGCTGCATGTACGATTCAAATTGAAATGTACTTGCATTGTCCAGAGACGAAAAATTTAGGCAATCATCGGCTATATGTATAAGACCATGTACATTATAGGACATAAACTCAAATCCATAAATATTTTGTGCATCATTCACAAACTTCGTTAACAAACGTTTGGCAATATCATTCCAGTCCTTTTCATCACTACGGTTAGATAAAAGAATATACATCGCAACGTGAAGCAGTAAAAAATGACTGTATTTATCTGATGTTACGATGTTATGAAAGGCTGGAATTCCTAAATACAGTAACATTGACCTAAATTCAGTTCCCTTAAAATGGCTAAGCTGATCTAAGGGACGTGGTTTTCTCTGAAAATTACTGGGAAAACGTCTCCTAAAATCAACCAGTCTGTTTGAAATTAATTGCACATCGGAAGCTTTCATTCTATGAGGAATTTTCCCCTTGACCCACTTATGCAAAATCTTTCTCATAACACCTAGACAAACAAGGTGTAAATAGTCTAACGGAACCTGTGTCACCAATCCCAGTTCTGCCTTTAAAAACACGCTTGATTCAGAAATGTGAGAATCGGGACCTATGTTTGTCATGAAGTCAGTGTCCTTTCGTTCGGGAAATACATCTGAAAATGGATATACTACCCTACCATGCCATTCGCCTTTTTGTGTACACCTCTCACAGCCTTCATAACTATTATGATTTTTAATGCCTTTCACCATACTTCTCGCTGGAGCATCCGCACACAAACGAGATATACGAAAACTGTACTTTTTACCATCTATTTCTAAACCATTGACGACCAAATCACAACAATTATCGACAAACCTCTTAAGAAACAATGTGTCAGATGGTTTAGTAATTCCATAAAAAAGTGCCGCAACAAATGGTTGCTTACACATTGACTGATCTACTGTACACAAAACAGGCCAGAATTGTTTGTTTGAAGACTTAGTTATGGGAATGCCATCTACACCTACGGCAATAGTAATCATTTCGTTATTCAATTCCAATTTCATTCTCTGCACTATTGGAAGATGAGATTCTACATAACCTAGTTTTACTCGTTTGATTATTTCATCTTTTAAATTGAAATATATACAATCACCCCCGCTGATTTTAACAATTAAATCTTTTGTGTCTCTTGGAGTACGTAATAATGTTCGGGGATCTTTAGGAAGCTCGCTTAGTTCATCAAAATTTCTAATATACCCTAGCAAGTCGCGTATGGCATCATGTGGAATATTATATTTCATAGACCATGATCTCAAAAAGTCTTTTGGAGGTTGAATTTTAGGCGCAGGTTCTTGAATTACTGAAGACATGTTCTCACTTAAAACGCTAACGGCTTGCCTTACATTCGAATTAAATTCTACACTATTTTCTAAAACTGATTCTACAATTGATTTTTTTACACTAACATTATCCCGACTTGTTTCAATATTCACACACATATCCATATTTACACCATTTGAATCATTTTCTTGAACACTTGACACGTTGTCTTCTCCGTATCTTACATACCGCAAGGTAGACTGAACTTCAGCCCGTCGGCGCCGCTGCAATGTTCGGATGGAGTTCTTCATGATGGTCGTTATTTGGCTCCCTATTTCGATGACGCCGTTCTCTACCCCCTGTTCTGTCTGATGAATTTTTAAAGAAGTGCTTGATGTGCTCTTTGATGTCGTGGTTAGTTGCCCCGCTGCCACCTTTAGTTGCTCGAACAGCTTCTATCACAATGAAAATATTTACACATTGTTAATTAACGTAAACCTGGATTTACTATCTTCATGGTTAACTGATAAATTCATGCACCACGAATCAAATCTAGAAGCCTCGTTTCCTGAATTCCGTCTCTGGACGCGCTTCCTCTACCGGTGTAGCTAAGTTGAGTCGCCACCTGTAGTCCAACTAAAGCGTTAAGAATATTGTGGGTGATATTCTTAATGTCTCCACCTCCAAGGATAATTAGTTGCGATAACTGAAACAAATATAGATCATTTATTTTGTTTAACACAGCTCCCAAAGTCAGTTTTATTGTAATGAGTGACAGATGTTATCATTACCAGACACTTGTAGTTATCCTCGTTTTCCACCCACGTTTTTAGGTTGGCAAAAGCTTCCAGAGTGGCAACCGGCAATGCAATCTCGAGACTTTCCAAGGGTGTTGTCTGATTCTGGGCTGTTCTATTTAGAAGCTCCTTCAATCCTGATCCAATGTTGGCGAGTCGATCTACCACAACCTCCTGAAAGCCTAATAAGACAGAAAATAAATAAAATACCAGCGAATTAATAACTGAAAATGCACACATTTTAATTGTCAACTATATGTCAACGTACGCAAGTTTTTTGTCTTTTCTTCCTCGAAGTCTCTTTGAAGTTTCTGAATAGATCTTAATAGAGCGGAATCACTCGATTTTTCACCAGTATGGGTGTCTCTTCTGTTCTCAGCTAGAAGTGGAGCAACTTCGATTTCAGACTCTTCAGAATCGCTTCTAGTTAGATGACCTAATCGAAAGCAACAAAAAATCATATAAAGTAAATTATCATTAAATTATGAAAGCGAAAATAAATGTGGTGATTCCCACGCATGTTATTATTTAACTAGTAAATGCGTACTTCTTGTGTTCTTGGTAGCGGTTTGTATTGATTGACCTTCAGCGGGATTAACAATAAAATTGTTAGGGACCGAGACTTTTGTTGTAAAAGTTGAAGGAGGCGTTTCAGGTGAGGATGAAGCAGAAGACGAAGACTCCTGAGATGCAACTTGTTGTTTTTTCCTGTTATCGGTAGTGAGAGTAAACCTTGGACGCTTTGTAGACCTCCTCCTTCGTAACTTTGGCGTATCTTCTGCTGCTGAGGTATCTAAATTGGACGTCACTTCCCCCAACTTCCTCTTTGCGTCAGCAACTTCAAATGAGTCTAAAAGTCAATTCACATACAACGAAAATATTAATCAATTGAAAGAGTCAATTAATAGAATTCATTAAAACAGTTACTAAAAATTAGCAATAGTTATTACCGTATCTTCCGAGCACTCGACAGTGGTACGCCTTCCAGGTACAAGTCCGGTCTAATATGGGATCTAAATGATGTTTTATCGCTTTTGTAAGCTTTTTACCAATTAAATCAGGCCAATAACACGACTGATTGTCTGCAGCTAGCCAATTTGATGAAACGACTTCAACTGTTTCCTCTTCAGGAAAAGCAACGACTAAAAAATTATTAAGCACAGACTCCGACATTTTGGTTAGTTTCCGAGGCTTCAGTACACAAAAAATGGTTGACTTTCTTCTTCGAGAAATATTGAACAAGAATATTGAGAGAGCGAGCCCATCACATCCATATGTGAGAAATGCAATGTTACAAGGCAAAACCGCTAAAACAACAACATTTTCGCGCCAATTGTGTTATTAATGCTGTTGGCAGCAAAGATGTTCTATCAGAATGCTATACATATTCGATGCATAGTATGAAATGCGTTTTGCGACAATCTCTCATTCGTAGAATTAGAATAGTAGTATAAAAAAGTATCAAATGTCGAATGATTTTATCGTACACAGGTAGAAGCTTCGTAGACTCTATTTTAATACGATGCAACGATGATGTGATGCGTCGTAGCTAGATCGAACATGTCGCACAAGAATCGAAGTAATGTAGAGCATTTTGGTTGGTTGGGTTATCTTAGAAAAATAGAATATTGAGTCAGTTGAGTGAGTAAAGAACGGCATTGCTGTATGGCTACTGGTGAAGCAGTTTTTTAGTACTCGTATTCAAGGATCTTGGAATGTGCATCTTCATCCGTTTTAGCCAGAATGTTCAACACTTTCACTCTCTGAATTCTACTTATCAACCACTTCTACTTCTTCTTCAGGGTTTTTGGCATGAAGGAAAGTTTTCATCAACACTGTTTCTGTTGAATAAACGAAATGGAAGTAACACGTTGTACTCCAATCCAATTTCTTCCTAACTCGCAATAGGAAATGAAAGCCATAGAGAAGTTGAATGTACATGGTAAAGAGCATGGACTGCGTACCAAATCAAAAGTTAAAGTGCACATCCATACCAAAAAGTGAAAATTTTATTTCCATTACTTCCATTAGTTGCAGAGCTTCCTGAACTATGAATTTTGTCTACTTTATGTGAGCATCGTGGTCTTTTAGTGCCGTATGTTATCACTTTTCTTTCACATACCGGTCCTGAAATAAAGTCACCCTGAACCTTGAAAACGGCTTCTGATTCTAACCCATAAATATTCAGAATATATTAGGAAGTGAAAACCTCATTTCTTTTTCCATGTACAATCAATGCACAAAAGGGGTTTTGGCAACTATTTAACAATGATTTATTGTGTTTATTTTTAATGTCTCGCGAAAGACACTGTCACAAGATGATTTTGAGCTAGGATTTATTCGTATAATTTAAAACATTGCAAAAAAGCATGCTATTCAAAGTTGTCACATGTATACAGAGTTTTACACAGTCATATGAAGTAGAAACAAAAACCAACTTCAAATGGTTTGTACGTTGATGACAACGTACTTATCCATACGTTGAAATTGATTGCCATTTTGAAGAAAACATTTATAGAATTGTTTCGTATCAAAAGTGCTGTCAATAAGATATTGAAATATTCTAAATGAGATTGGCATGAAAGAGAAAATGCAATAATATCCAACGCCTCTTTGGTATCAACTTGTATAGTACCAGTACCTAACTTATAGCATACGTAGTCTTATTGTGACGCTTTATGTTGCCCGTACAAATAAGATTTCGTTCTCTTTTACTGTATTCACACCAATTGTTTAATCCAATGCTTGGTTTCAGTAGTCAATTGCAAGTTTGATGGTGTTATTGGTAGTATGACTGTCGAAGTAGATTTGAAAAATGCATAACGGGTCCAATGTATTGGTAATAAACGCCTTGAAAGATGTCATGCATCATACCGGAACTGATGCAACAATGTGCAAAAATTGAATCTTAAAAATCTCATACAAGTACATTTCATCACCTTCAATTACATGTTTTCAAGTTGTCTTTCATTCTAGTTGTTCAAGGATTCATTTAAGCATTCAAAAATATGTGTTCATTTCCATTTATTGAGCTTTTTGTAGATTTCTAAGGAAGTCTTAAGGATAAATTCTGAAACTAAACGCTTTATAGTGTATGATCAAGATTTTAAAAGATTCCTTCAACCAAAAAAAAGAATGTAAACGAATAACGTAAGGCCGGATGGAGTTTTTCAGCATATTTCCGAGCATTTGTATTCCGTAGAAAACGAGCATGATTACGTTTTTAAAAAATGCGATCGATGACAAAATCCAGGACCAAAAACAGTCTGAGACTTTGGGGGAAATTCACCGTTACATCTGGTGTTAGGAACAACCACTTCTTTTGGGATCTAAATCGTAATATTTTGGAGTGCTTATAGTAGGCAGGGCTGCAACGCAGTGAAGGTGTTGACATTAGTAATGGCTTTTATAATACGGGAGAAATGCATTTTTCTCAAATGCAATGTTATTACCCTAAATTCTTGTGAAGTAGTAATAAGATGCTACAGCCACAGGAAAATTACATTTTCACATCATTCTCCCATTCCACTCATATTTTTCGTACTTCGTACTTGGAAAGTTGTAAAATTATTATTATTATTCCTTTAGTACAGAGGTACTTTTTGCGATACTTCCAAAATATTAAGACTATAGTGTGCCTAAACATAACACGACAGAAATGACTGCTACTATCCATTACTTGTACAATGCATTAATATCTCACATTGGTACATATATTACAAATGTTAGCAATTTATCTTCATAGGTGACGAGTAATAAATATTAGAATTGCTTATTTAAAATGTAGCATATGGGAACCACCTCACATAGTTGTGGGCCGTGAGCACAAATAACCGTTACCGAATTCCAGCTTCGTAATATATTTAATTAATAAAAGCCTCCTGGCACTGTAGCTAGAAGAGCGTTATATATTTTATTGGATAAAGAGTAATGCATGAGGTTTTATTTATAGTATGACCAAAGTGAATGCAGAATAACTTCATCATATATACTTCGAGACAAGTTCAAGTATCAATTAGATAGCTCGGTGACAAATGTGAAGGCAAACTTAAGGACACCTCTGCAACATTTTCCGTTTTAACTGTCACGCAGCCCACACATGTACAATCACAATTGAATATTAGCATGAACATCTAGTGCACTAAAAAGCATAATATTATGGATGAGAATTCTTGCATTTACATGTTTTTCTACTTTCCAGAAGTTTTATATTTTGCTTCGAGTCGTTGCATTGAAAATGTGCTGCTACTATCCTGCAGTTTCCGACGATTCCGATCTGAGTCTTTTACTTTTGCATGGTGTGATATTCATCATGTTTCGGATCGCCCCTTCTGTAATATCATTCCAAGTCAATGAACCTACAAAGTCTAAATACTATTGTCAACGTGCTACAACGTTTGAAGCTAGCTTCACTGCAGAATCTATTCTATAGGGATAGATGCATAATATGCTCCATTGGTCAAGATTGTGTCT
Source organism: Willowsia nigromaculata (assembly GCA_034700605.1). Lineage (NCBI taxonomy): Eukaryota > Metazoa > Arthropoda > Collembola > Entomobryomorpha > Entomobryidae > Willowsia > Willowsia nigromaculata. The sequence goes on along the minus strand of JAQIXX010001703.1, from coordinate 87 downwards.
CAGCCACCGCTTGCCCGAACTTAGACAAAGTCTAAGCTCGCTATTGTTTTCTCAAAAGATTAAAAAATACAAAAGAAAGTTTAGGAT
>JAQIXX010001702.1:0-30873 GCA_034700605.1 Willowsia nigromaculata | reverse complement strand
AGCTTCAGTATGTATCCGAATCACATCAAGAGGAGTCGTTTAAAGCTATGTTGATTTTGCATATTTTGCATATTTTGAACGGATCGTGCATATTGCATATGATAGCGCATATTTCAGCAAAATTGAAGATTTTACCCTAAATGCGGGTAAAAATCCCTATTTAAAGCCAAATTTTAAAGGTTTTCATAAACTTTTAACAAAATTTTGCTCATTTGCATGTCAAAACGCTTTAGTTTCGGCTGCAAATTTAAAAAGAAGATTATTCTGCAGGAAAAGGCTTTATTTTTACTTATGCAGAATGAAAAATTTATGTAAGTTTGCAAAACAAAACCATGCTATTAGGCATTTTAAGCACTGATTCTTCCAAATGAAAGCCATTTACGTTGGTTTAGATAGTTTAGAAGCAGAAGATGGCAATTTTTGAAGGAAAAATTTATATGGTCGACGAACAAAGTGATTTTGAGTGATTTTATCGTGCATATTTAAGCGCATATTTTGCCATTTTTGCGTGCATATATATGCGCTTAAAATGCCTGTTTTTAGCGCATTAAATCCACAGAGTCTACTGATATGTTTAAGAGCTTTGTAAGCGGACAAGTCCTCCTCTCATTCTCTTCATCATCATCATTCATATATAATCTTCCTCAGATTCAGCAACATCTCCTCTCTGCTCCTTCATCATCATCAGCAAAAATATGGATAAGATGAAAACAACAACGAGTCTCTTTGTTGTGTGCATAAATGTCGTCCGTGTCCGTCATGCAGAGTGGTTGATGGTGTATGCAAGCATGAAAGGCAAATTCAAAGGATCTTCTATTACTACCTTTACTTACCCATTTCTTGACTTCATCTTAAACTTGGCCCATCACATCGCATTATCATTATCATCATCAGTCAGTATGGCTTGGCTTATTATATGTGCATTTTCCATCTATATATTGCTGTGCTAATATCCCCATCTAAATGCATATATATGTAACAATGTTGTAAATATAAACAGAAAAGCAACTTTTATATCGAATTCATCATGATCAACAGCTTTTTGCTCATATCGTCATTATCATCATCAACAACATAGTCAGCCCACTGACTTGTTCGTCCGAAGGTCAATTTTTTCGCGAAAAATTTGTTTGAGCGCTTGGCAATAGTGAATCATTGAACCAGTCAAACAGTCTTGCCTATTCTTTTGTTTTTTTCTCTCTCTAAAGTAAAAAACCAACCGACCGATAGCAACAAACAAAACAGAAGCAGAGAGGAGAACAAAATGTTCGCGTATTTATTCATGTAATCATCGTCAGCGGTCGTTCGGTGCAATTTTTCCACTATAATTGATCTTCTCCACCAAACAACTTTGAGAAGGTGAAGAAGAGGTGAAGAGCGAGAGACCGAGATGATTAAGTACGCTTGTTCAGAAGAACAATAATCGTTCGTTATACTACACAAACCGCATCTGTTGTTTCTCCTGCTCTGTTGCTTTGCTTATATATATGCTAGTTTATTACTGCTTCGAGAGATGATCAACGTTTTTGGTATAATTACTGGGGCGAAGTTGCCCAGCGAAGCAAAATGCGAAAAAGGCTGTTTGTTGGCAAAAAAAGCTGATTCTCATTTCGATTTTGATGATGATGAGAAGGATGACGGCGGTGAAGGGATAAAACGAAACCAAACCAGTACAACTAGTAGTAGTGCTAAACTGCACCATCGTCATTTTGCCTCTCCGTAAACCAAATGCCCAAGATGTTCTGGTGTGGTGTGACCACTTAAATCCTAATATGTTTTCTTTTGGGCAGAAGTTTGTAAAACAGCGATACAATTAAGAAGAGAAGCGGTATTCAAAGAAAGAGCCAAAAAATTGAGTTTGTATTGGCACAAATGATAAAACAATAGTTTATGTACTCTAACCTATTCTTAAATTCACGTTTTGTCTATGAATAAAGGCTTGGTTTTTTATTCTGGTCATTCAGGCTTTTTTATATGGTATTGTTTGCAATATTTAAAAAACTCAGAGGATGTGACGTTGACGTTGATATTACTATAAGGATGGAGCTAAGATGATATTTTGTGATCTTGCTCTGCTGGTTTCTTATTCGTGCGTTGACGATATTGACGTTCAAGACGATGGTGTGAGTTCAGTATTAATTTCTTTCCGTTGGTGAATAGATCATAAAAAGAAAAAGTGAGAAAAAGCAATAATAACGAAAGGGTTTTTTGGTGCGTTTTTATCAATTTTTTATGCCATCATGAAGCAGTTAATGAAAGGACATAGGAAAATCCATCTTCATGATGAGCCCATCACCATTTTATGCATCTTTTATATATATTATATTTCTCCATTAAGAAATAATTATTACTGTGCTCATTATTATCATCATCGTGTCTTTCGTATTATCTTTTTTGGGATGTTATGCTGGTGGTGGCATATGAAATGATGAAGATGAAGCCAACAGCACAAATAGTTTATTCATACATGCATACATACTACAAAAGTGATGACGTTGATGTGTTGTTATTCTTCTTTTTCCATAATATAACATTCCATTGTTATTTTCATTTTTTTCTCCTCTGTCTTACGAGACGCAAAAAAAGTGACTGATAAAAATGGAAATCGTACGAGAACGGCTTTGCTACATGCAATGTAACATATTATAGCATTTAAACTTGTCCGTGTGTGTAGGATGCAACTTGTTTTTTTGGTCGGAGAATCCCTCTCTCCCCTTTTCCCTCTCAACCCGTCCGTGTCCGAAGTTAGTATCTCTTGGATTTTGACTTGACGAATGATGTTGTTGAAGGTGAAAATGACGAAGAAAAAATCATTATTGTTGGTACGTGGTACAAACACACTACTACCACCTCGTAGCCAGCCATTATCATCATCTATATAATCCCTGGCTATTATGCACATGACGCACTTTGCATTTTTCAAATTACCAAAGAGGATCGGTGTAGGGAGAATACCTCTGCATGTTTTAAAAGAATGATTTTTAACAGAGATATTCTATCCAGAGAATTACAGATAGCTTTGGTTGGATGAATATAATGTATCATCGTTCTCACCCGCACCACCAAAAAGCAACATTGCCGAATCGCTAAAAAACAGGATTGCATTGTGCACACGCGATATGTGTGATGGATAAATGTGTAAGGAGCTACACAATTTTTAAACATTAATCCATCGTTTATCTTTTCGCTTTCATGCACTTTTTTACGCAGCAGCCAAAAAGGTTTTCAGTTTAGTCAGTCAGCCAGCAACAGAGGAGCAGCAACAGTTGAGAAAAAAATATTTTTACTTGACTTTGGAGAAAAGTCGTTTACAAAAGTGATATCATCATTGTAATCAGCATAATACTTCTCGGATGGATGCCGTAGTTATGTTCGTTCCAGTCCAGTTTTTCCCAGCTACATAGAAATTTACATTGTAATGGATGAGGTACGCAATTACATATTTTTATTTTGGTGGCAAGGAATATCGTGTCGTTTTCTGCTACATCATGCCATGTGCCTAGGTATATACTTTACATTTTTACATATACCTGGATAGAAACACGTAGCGAGAAGAATAATTGTTTGTAAAGTTTGATTATATTATCTACTGGAAAAGAGAGAGAGAGAGAGAGGGATTCCGAAACTACGCATTTTCTCTACACAGTTCGAAAACACTCTGGAACAGAGTATGATGATATGACAAACAGATAAGTGGTTGCGGTTGCACAATGCATCCATAAAAGATATTAAATATCTTCTAGACATTCTCGTTACTGTATTGCACGTACGTGTAATCATACTCTATGCAAATAACAGATTTGTTTCTGTTTTTTTTTCAAATAAACATGCACAACCACACATATCTTATTTAATCGGACGGTTGCGGTGGTCCGTTGAAATGGAACGTAGAAAAGGCGCAAAATCAGAGAGAAACTCTAAACAAGCTTGTTTTGATGATTGAAGAAAACACGTAGTCGTTATAATTGGATTCTATGCAAAAATTTATTTATGGATAAAAATAATGATACTTTTGATAGAATCCATAAAAATACATCAGCATCATCTCCCTCACTCGCTTGACAATCGACAAGCGTATATCCACCAACAGCAGAATAACAGCATGACAAGGATATACTTTATAGGAATAGGATATCCTCTCCTCCCTCTACATTCCCATATAAAACTGAAACATGATGATGAGCTATATTCTTGTGAATTCTCATTGAAGCAGAATTCCAGTGAAAAAATTATGCAGTTTGCTCATCAGCATCATCATCATTATCTCCTGTTCAGTCTTTTGATTGGCTCACCAATCAGAAATGACTGAGGTTGAAATCTTGTTGATTAGCTGCTGTTGGTGCTGCTCCTGTGTTGATGGTAGCTGCAATAAAACTTTTTATGTGGGATCATGATTCATTATGATTAGGTATGATTTACTCTTCGTTAGCTGAAAAAAATGCTGGAGTATACCCTCATAATCCATTTTTTACAGTATATATCTGGATCAAGTACGTGACGTGATTTGTGTGGATATGATATATATGTATTTTCCTTCTTATATTATACGTATTCGATAAATATGTGCTTATGATTTAAAAAATCTTAAACGAGCACACAGAATACACACATAAAATTATTTTAAAATCAGTTATATCAGTCAAAAGTACAATTGCGATAAACAGTGTTTTTTTGCCTGATAAGAAGTGAATAAAGAAATGAACACACACACACACAGAGTTCATTTCATTGAACTAAAAAAGAATCATTTCATTTCCCTTCAGTTCATAGTCAGACTTTCCTTCAGACACACACACAGTGATGCCATGTCATGTCGTGTCACGTTTTTTCAAGTTATCACTTTTATACGCAAAAGGCCATCAAAATAAAAATGAAATCATTGTGCAAAGTCTTGAGCTGCTGTGAGTTTTAAGTTTAATCCAGAGAGCAGTAGTAGCCAGCAGCTACTTTTTTTTGGATAAAGAAATGAGAGTACGGAACTGACATTGTAAGTTGCACCCCAGCATAAATAATAGTTAATTATATTCATAATAGGTTAATCATCACGGTTATCATTGGAAAAACTTAGAATAGGTTTTTTGTATGTGTGGAGTCACGTACAACGACGAGAAAATGTATAGCTTTCAAGTGGTACGAGATTGATAGGGTGATTTTGATCTGTGTACAAGGTGAAATCAAATATTTTATTGAGAGAAACGCAAAACTCTTCTCAAGTTGAATCGTATTTCCATTTCCTATCGTCAACTAATAATCTAACATTACATTTTATACAAGCACATACGGAAGTTTCATCAGACACTTAAGCATACACTCATACAAGTCTTTACAAAATCTGTTTCTCTTTCTATTTGACTTAGAGAACAGAACTCGGTATTGGCTCACAAAAACTGCATTTATGATGATAAGTTATGCCACGCTTTGTAACAATACAGGAGCAATAGCAGAACACCAGAAGTGAATGTATTTCTCATAATTTAGACCTTGTACACAAACAGTAATTTGTCAAGGCGGAAGCGAAAACTCTTCTCTTCGTGTGTCCTCTTGTGACTTGTGTGAATAGCGGAGCAAATCTACACATTTGTAGATCTCAACAGCATAGATCACTGTAAATAAATAAAAATATAATCATGTTTACCGTTTTGCTATTTTTAGTATAGTGCGTGCGCGAACAACAGCGGCAGCAGCAGAGATGCAAAATGCATAAGAGCCTGTTGTTAGCCAGTTGCATATCAAATGGGAGTACTAAATACGGTTATATGATTTATGACTTTTTGTAAATTTGCTGTGGAGGTAGTGGCCAACAGCTTAAAGTAGAAAATATTGAAAAACACTCGTCTGTATCATATCATATAGTAATTCATCACATTATGCCTCCACATCTGCTCAGCTTGGGGGAGGAATATTCGCAAAACATAATTTAGCTATTTTTAAAATTAAGAGCATCAAGCAAATTTGAATCGCATCAGACGCACAGACAGACAAACAACGAAGAATGGAATGAAAACTATTATTCATGCAGAAGACAGAAAACCCATAATACTAATCCCAGCCAACAAAAACATGCGTACTCGTACGATACGATACGCTAGTTTGTACTAAAGTGATTAAAATTATCAGCAAATTATAGCAGTAAATTTTATGACTACACGTTTACATTTTTACATGTATTTCTATTTTATCTCGATAAACTCTAAATTTACTACATTACTCACGAAATGTTTGTGTTTATATTCAACTGATATATACACACACAATAATTTAATGACAGTTTTCTCAGAGTTCAGATAAAATTCTGCGAAAACAATTTTTACAAGAATTATCACCGCCCTCATAAAAAATAAAAGTTGGCTAACAAAAGGATAATATAAATTTGTTCTACAAATTTTATTTCATTTTAATGGCCTTCTCCAATATTCCATTTAGGCTAAGTATAATTAAGTTTAAGTGCTTAAACACGTTTTAATGGATTCGGTTTTGTAACTTTAATTGTTTTTATCGTTAATGACTAATTGTATGTGTATGCAGTTACTTAACATGAGATTTTTATTCCTTTTTTTCATGACAGGTTTCACTTTGAACCAAGAAAGCCATTTTGACAAGAGTGACAAAAGCAGGCAAAAAAAATACATGCGCAATAAGTTGTTTCTTAATCTGATTATCTATGTCAAGCGAATTATTCAATCAAAAAATCTCCACCAATACATCATCTTCTAGTCCCATTTCAAATATCAGCAAAAGAGCAATTACAAAACCCAATTAATTAAAAGAGGGCTACACAAATATCATTTTGTTAGTCATCATACCACCGTCTCATCATCCGCATCAGTTTCCAAAAAAGGAGAGAAGGAAGTGGACAAAAGTTTTCTTTCTCATTCGATGCAAAAGGGATTAGAAAGCAATACTCTGCAGCAACTCTCTCTCCCATCAACACCTTTGGAATCCAACTTTGCAAATGTGCTTTTAAATCAAAGTGTTAAACTTCTGGTTGAACCTTCAGAAAAGCTGAGTTTATACATGAAGCATTATCGTCGATATCATTAATTTCCGAGTAGATATTTTCGAACGACAAATTCAACAGTATAAAAAAAGAAATAGAAAAACCAACAACAGAAATATGAACTTGTCTTCTTAAATTTTTTTTTACACATCATCATATCTTATCTTCTTCTTGTGTGACAATTAAAGAAGTGTGCTGTTTTTTATTTCTGTGCAAGAAACACAACTTATTCCAAAAAATACTAAAGTCAAGAAAAGTGTCATTTGCAATATTACAATTTATATAATCAATTCTTAATTGTTTTCTCTGTAATTATTTTTCCGTTACTATTAATGTAAGATTTTGTTCGCGTCAAAGAGGATACGGGTTCTCTGGTTTTTTATGAAAAAACAAAGAGAATTAAATTAGCAGAAAATATCTCTTTTTTCCTTCATGTGATAAAAACGTACAGATATTTAAAAACACAAAGTCATTTTTTTTCTTGTTGTTCATCTTACAAAGTTAAACAGAGTCAACTGAATTTTTAGTCGTTTTTTTCCACACATCATCTTAAAATAATTCTTGATAAGTGCATTTATAACACAAAGAAATCGTAGGAGAGAGGCACGACGTCCTATATACATGTATATGTAAAACTAATGAGTATTTTTCGTTAACAAATTTATGTCAAATGTCAATTACCAATAATATCTGTCTAATAACTACTACGATTATTACTGGGATCTCACATTTTACAACTTCATCATCAGCGTCATCAACGTCATCGTCAATCTAGTGAATTTACTTTATATACCTATATAGTTAATTATTGTTAACTACTCTGCTCTGTTGTAGCAAATTAATTGTTGTTTTGTGTTCTCGACTGTAAGTGCGAGAACGAATCAAGCCAGTTGTGCAGTATTGTCGTTAAAAAAAGAGAGAAAAACGGTATAATTAATTAAGGAGTAGTAGGTAATTAGTGTTGTAATAAGTTAGGGAAGAAGAAGACGGTACCGTCCTAATCAATGTGCCAAATTGATTAGGCCAGCAACCACCAAAACGACGGAGAAGAGGAGGAGGAGGAGAAGCGTTAACATTTTCCTGTGAGCGCTTGAGATCTCCTTATGTTGGCGTCAGGAGGCTCAGTATCAGTACATAATAGCTCTGAATTATCTATCTTCTTGTCAGATATTTTTAATAATTGCCCTGATGCAACCACAAGTCGTTGTGCTGGAGAAGACGAAGTGAGTAGAAGAACAATCTTTTGTTATAAATCTGAAGCCAATGTCGTCGTAGCAGATGAATCAATTCTAAACATTATAAAACCATCATCATCAACAGAAATATTTGAGTTCGAAGAGGAAAACTCTGATTGTTTAAAATCAAACTCTAATAAGCTTCAAGTGTTCGAGTGTCGCGTCAAGTTTAAGTCATGAAAGAGGAAATTTCTGTAGCGGTTCGATTTCTGAGTCGACTCATTGAAAAGAACAATAACTTGCATAGTAGTGGTAGCTCTACTGCTAGCAACACTAGCTCTAACAATGGAAGTACGACCTCATCATCATCATCATCTTCATCGTCAACATCATCAACACCTGCCGCCACAAAGAGTATCGAGAAGGAGCAGTTGGAGGTGTTCAAGGAGCGATTGGCTGAGTTGTTGAGTGAAAGATTCCAAGACCACTGGTTTCCTGACAAGCCGTCGAGGGGTCAGGGATACCGGTGTATTCGACTGAATGAAAGTGATCGCAAGGACCCGGTGATTGATAGGGCGGCCACACAATGTGGTCTCTCATACGAGCAACTCCATCTTCCCACCGAGCTCACCATTTGGGTCGACCCGAAAGAAGTCTGCTGCAGGTCAGCAAACTTTCCAACTTTTCTTGTTCCCATCAAAGTTTTCCCCTTTCCCCTTGAGATTACATATGAGTGCGCAAAATTTACGTGTATGTGTTTTCTATTTCTCTCACAATCGTATATTCAGATTTGGAGAGCACCAAGGGTCCTTTTGCACGTTAGCTTCTTTTAAGAATGGCAGTGGTGAGATCTTCCTAGACCAAGTTAACTTTGAGGAAATTCATAAGAAAACAATGGAGCAGAAAGAAAAAGTAAGTACAGAGAAACCCATTAATAATAATAATCAATCCTTGTATATTTTTACTTTGTGCACTTTGCATGCTATCATCCCATCAGTCCTTTTCCATCAATTTATTATTATTACCATTTATTGACAATCGCCGTCACCATTCTCTCCTTCCCTTTTTTCTCTTCTCTACATTCATGTAGGCACATACAAGCAAACAATGCTAATGGCAAAAGAAACGATGATGGTGATGACATGACGGTTAATAATATAATATTGGCTATAATATGCGATGGTGCTCAAGCACACACATTCATATGCTCACATTAATACTCTACATCATCGACATCATCAAGAAGAAAAAAAAAAGAAAAAGGCAATAACGAAAGTCTGCACTCATCATCATCATGAGCAACAATAAGAAATCGTGTGTGTGCAATATGGCAAAACATCACATATCCCATCATAAATCACAAATAAATATCCACCATGTCTCTCGTCGTATCATCGTACTACTCTACTCTACTAGTCTTTTTTTCTTTCAAACTTTCCCAAACTCAACATAACACCAACATCATTCTCATCGACATGAAATTACATTGAAAATGACACGACACATCACAGTAGTAATGTGTAGAAATGTGCAACAACTATAAATATTATACCAGTCAGATAGATAATAATATTAAATATATTGCTTGTATGAAGGAGGACACTTTTTTTCATATTATTTTTCTATTTTCGACGAATAGACTGTCGAATGTCGAGTCTCTCTTTTCTCTCACTCTCTTTCGATAAGTTTTAGTCATTACATTGCAGCAGCAGGGTAAAAATTGCATTGCATTTTTATTATTATCTGTAACAATAACATAAAAAGAGCATGATTACTAATTGCATTTATCATACACCACCACATATTACCCTCCATTTTATGCACATTTGACATGTGTATGTATTTTGTGCTTGAACAAATTTCTAAAACGATGAAAATGGAGGTGGAGGAGGTTTCATTTCGTTGATACGTCGCTCTCTTTGTCTTGTCGTCTTCTTCTTCGACTTCGTCTCCCTCTGCAAAAGTGAAGGCAAGGCTCATTTTTGTTTACCTGTGTGAGAAATATATAAAAACTTTACTGCTACATGGATTGCAATTTGCAATAGGTGGAATTGGAAAATGAAGCCTTTTTTGTAAATCATTTTGTCTAGGCACATGCGTAAACGCTTATTTAGGATAAATGTAGAGTACAATACACACAACAGGTATAAAATATTATAAGTTTAGTCTTGTTTCTTTGCTGTGCTCACTTCTCACACAAACATCACATCAAGTCTTATTATTATTTTATTTCAGTTAATGGCGGTGCACCCAATGTTTCACCTCATTTTTATGCTCGTAATAGTTGTAATAATAATAATAACAATGAATGATCAAAATAATATTACAACTCTCCTTCAAAAAAGTAAGTGAGCAAGTATCGAGGCTAACGGCATGTGTATATGTTTTACAATTACAATATGGCATGTTCTCTTTGCCTGTGCACTTTACTCACATTAAGTCTCATTGAAAGCAAAATATCAAGGGAACTGCATGGTGCGTGCCTTATTAAACTTTGTTACCTTCTGTTTTGTCCTCCTCGTCGTCATCAACATCACCAGCAAACCCACGCCATTTTGTTTTAACAAAGAACCAAGAGAGATGAATAGAAAGAGAAAAAAAATCTGTTTTAAAAAATGCTCAAGATTCAAGATATCATCCAAATAAGTCAGAAAGTCCAAACGTGAATTTTACTTAATTTTTCAAGTTTGCAGTTTTGAATATGATTGTTGCTTTATTAAATTGAATTAGTTAGAGCTCTACAATGAAAACTCAGAATGTCCATATTTATTGTGTGCGTACATTACCGTTGCATTGTTAAGGCAAGTCCATAATAATGATGATAATATAATCTTTTCATATTGTGAGTTTGTGTGTAGGCTGCTGTGAGTATCATAATTATATGTACAGTACTTTGCTGCTGGTGCATCAGTATTTTTGCATTGTTGCTTTGCGATGTGATACATAATTAATACCTTTATAAAGTAACAACATTGTACATTGTTAAAGAGATTTGCAGTTCATGCAGCAGCAAGGCACGACGACGACCATCATGATGATGATGATATTACTCGATTATTGCAGTTGCACTGCATATTATTCTACAATACAGTGAAAATGCTATATATTGCAAATGCAGAGAGAAACGGTATTGTACACGCAGACCTGTGTTCTTATTTTAAGGCGAAGAGGAGGCCAGCAAACCGGGCTCTTTTTACGATGTGAATAAAATCTTAACGAACATCGCAAAGCAAAACGTGATCGTGAGTGAGCGCCGTTGTGTGTTGTTGCCTTTTTGAAAGAGCAACAGTTAAGTTGGATACATATTTGCTGCAGTATAGTAGTAATCATCGTCGTACAGTAATAATAAGAAAACCAAACTGATGCAAATAATAAATGTGCAATAATGATAATAGCAATGCAAGTTGATCGAGTACAAAATACCTGTCTTGTAAACTGCACCATGTACATGTTAGACTTGCTAAAGTATTCGCTTCAATGTGCAATTTTTGATTTTGAAAATACAGCTCTACTTACACTGCGTTCTTCTGCGTAAAGAAAAACGCCTCAAGAGGCATGACTTGCTATACAATAGTACTGTACATTTTAACTATCTATTCGACATTGTAAAATTTGTTAGAAGCGAAGAAAAAAAATCTTTTCAACCTGAAATACAGCTAGGAAGATTACTTGTTGCATTTCGCTTGCAGAAACAAAAATCATCATAGATATACGTATGCAGAAATATTGCTGAATAATATTCATTTTATAATTTGCGAAAAGGATTTACGATTTTTTAAATGTTAAAATAATAATAAGTTGGGCAATTTTTTCTTTTGTTTTTATGCTGCTGCACAAGAACTTAAAATCAAGCTGCAGCGGTATCAGTCAACATCATCAGCAAAACGTGAAATTGTTTGGTTGACTCATACCGACATCCTATAGTCATAAGTTGAAAAATAATACAAACAAGCAGGGCGGAGGATGATTTTTTTCCTGATTAGATAGGGTTTTAAAAAAGATAGCGGTGTGGCCTGGTGGTCTGTCTCCGTTTCTCTCTAGAGTTTAATGGCTATACATGCGTTGCGAGTTTGTTGTTTGTTCTTAAAATTTATTATTTGTTTTCAAACAAACTTTATAATACTCATTGATGCACATGATCAGCATTATCTTGATGTGATATCGCGAATTGGTGTACAGACAAGAGATATTTTTAAAATGAAAAAAGTACAATGAGAGCAGCAGCAGTAGCAGCGGGAGAGATTGTCTGTTATATTTGATGTGTGAGATGCGATGATTGTCTTCCTACTTCTCTGTACAGAGGCTTCCCTAGATTTTCATTGTAATAATCGTTTTTCATGTTACAACTACAATTATAATAATATGATGAACTAGATTATCTTATTTGTAGTTGTAATAACAATAATGACGTTTTTAATTATATGGGATGTGATTTTGTTGATGCCGCTGCTGTTGCTGCTGCTGAGAAATGCAATATTAGGCTGAGCACATAGGAGGCACAGTAAAATGGCGAATTCGAACAGTTTCTACATTCAATATCATCATAACATCGTCCTCATAAAAATTCGTACAATATTCAATTTCATTTTTGCTTCGAGCAACAGACAAAAAATTCTACACAACCATCATCTCATTTCTATCTCTCATCTTCTCGTCGCATATATAACAGTGAAATAGAACTCTAATTCTGCGCTCGTCATCATTCCTTGTCGCGTCCTTCTATCTTTATCGAAAATATACTTTTTCTCGAGTTCGTTTGTCGTACAAAATCTCATGTTACTGCAGCATCAGTGTAGTAGTCGCTTGAACTCTATTATTTTTTGCCAACATGAGCAGAAAAAGAAGGAAAACCGACATCACATCGACTCATCATCAAACTACATCAAATTTCTAAAAGCTGTTCACAAAAATGAGATAAAAGGAGACAGATACAGAGGGAAACGAAACACGAGCGATGATCATGATGATGATTCTATTCTGTTATTTTTCATTACACTCTTCAGAAGAGCAGAACAGAAAGAAAGACGGTAGCTCTTCTGACGGTTTCACATTTACCGTCGTCGCCATCACCATCATCAGCATAATTCAAGGTGGATTCGTTGTCGTTGTCAAAAATTATAACAATACTAATCATATCACATCATCATAATATATCGAGAACCATCAGTTTTGCTTGCTCGCATTAGTCGCATTATTTCAAAAGAGAAAGAAAATGTTACAACTCAGACAACGGATTGCAAACAGTTTCTCTCTTCTCTATATTATATACTAGAAGCATCACCGCAGGCAATTTCTTAATTTTGAAAATAATATATTATATTTTTAACTTTATATTTTCTAAATTGAATTTTACTGTCATCTTTATATACGATATCATCATAAAAGCTAGTCAAGTCAGCAACGTCAAGTCAGAGTGGATGTGGATAAGAATAAGAAGAAAATGAACTCTCTCTCTCTTGACTAACTTTTTGACTGACAGTCTGTTATAATATTCTTTTGGGCAATACGTGCATTCATCATTTCATTCGTTTTTGGTTGCTAACTCAAGTAAGTAGAGAGAGAAATAATGCCAGCTGTACTCATTTTTTGCCTGCCTGGCTTGCACCAGTTCATAGTTCACAGCTCATTGACATCAACATCATTAGTTTCGTCATGTGTGTAATAAACGCTTATATGAGGATTGGATTATTATTATGATCAGAACAAGCAGAAAAAACAGCAGTAGGGCTTGTTTGAGGAGGTCTTCTGCCAGTGGTGGTGGTGGCGATGATGATTGTGACGATGAACAAAAAATAATGATGTTGATAAAAACGAATAAGAAGTTACAATTTGCTGTGCATATAAAGCCACAATCGTACAGAGTAAAGAGGGGGAAAAGAACAATATTGCAAAGTAAATTCAGTAATGAAGAATAAAATTGTATTTAGTTAGGAACCGGACTCAACCAGAATACGAGATAAATGCAAGTTACATTACGAACGAATTAGGTGTCTAGTAAAAATATGCATGTCTCTTTTGGGTATCTATCTGTCAACCCTGGCGTTATGACTTTTATGTAAATATTTGCTCTATAAATTGGATACACGAGAGAAATAAAACAATTCGCTATTGTTGATCTATTTGATGAAACTAATGATAATATGGTGATGATTTACTTAGAAGGAAAGAAAAGTATATAAAATGTAGGGTAGTAGCAATGATGTGTGAGAATGTTTGAGAGATTTGATATGATGGAGTGATTATTTAGGACTCTTTTTTACTCAAGGATTATTCAAATGAGAGTGCCATACAATGCACAGACGTAGAAGAGGAAAACGGGAACAAAACGAGATTTAGAGTTTTAGTTGAATCTAACTATAAGAACAACACTAAAAGCTTTTTTTGGTAGTTGTATTAAATTGAAAAAAATAAGGTGAGGTATGAAGATTTAAACTGTGCTGATGGCGGTAGAGCATATACTAAATGCTCTAGCCATTTTCCTTTTCCAAAAAAAAACTGTCATGGTTGATATGACCTTATAAAGTAGTATAAGATTATGATGAATGCTTCAAAAAAGAACGAGATGTAATAAGGATGTTGTTTGTGCTTTTCTGGGAATGATTCGCATTAAAAATTTTGATTTCGCACATATGCTTACAAAAGGCTATAGTATTATAGAAGCTAGAGAAAAAAATGTTTTTGGGATGTGTTTTTTGCAATGGAAAAGTTTGGGTAGTAGCAAAAAAGTTTTTTGAGTGCTTTAGAGAGAAGAGAGATTAATATTACAATGACGTCGCTAATGGCAGATGGGCATGCATGGATCATGGATCCATATCGGATGACATACATTCACATTAAGCATCCATAATATATCATCATTTAATGTAAAGTAAACATCACATTTTCTTTTCAACTCTCATTAAATTACATTCTTGGAGGAGCAAAGGAGAAGGCAAAGACCAGCTATTAGAATAGAATCATATTTTTGTTATGCTAATTAGATGCGAGCTTGTAATATTATTATTATGATTTTCATTATTTCGTATTTTTGCAATTTAAGAAGCCGACTAACTAAGACCAGCCAGATGCTCTTTCATGGCTTGTAATTTTGCATTATGCTCAGTTTCTCATTGTTGAATAATCTAATTTATATGATAGTTATAGTTAGCCTGGCATGAACTGAACTGAACTTACACCTCAACAAAAAAATATTTTTGGTGGTGATAAATTGTGTTTTTTATGATCATGTTTACTGCATTCGCACTGATTTTTTTCGTTGGTTTGACGCTAACATGTCATCTATGAGATGACGACAGCGCAGCAGAGATTAAATCCATGATGGTGTCAGCATTGCTTATGCAGCAGATGTTATTCTTTCTTTTAGAGTTTTTACTTAATGCTGCTAATGTGTTTTGAAGCAATAATCATAATAATTATCTCTCATGTTACAATTTTATTACTTTTTTTATTTAATAAAAAACTTTTCCATTTGATTATGATAATTTTCATGTGATATGTGTATTTAGAGAGAGAGAGATGCATAAATGACTTGTCAGGTCGTATGTCAGAGAAGCATATCTCCTGTGCGTGCAAGTCAAAAAGTCCTCACACCTCTTTTATGGCTCAGTTGTAATTGTTCTAAGAATGCAATGTAGTAAATAAGGATAAAATAGATCGATAGATAAATTTATGCAGCATATAGAGAGGTTGTATTTTTTTTCGTTTCTGCATGATGCATGACATGTTGCAAAGTTAAAAAACTAATAAGATGTGGATGCACTAAAACTGACTATTTGGCTTTGTCAGCATAACTAATTATTTGCTAACCTTTTTTCGCATTCTTATTTTTATGTATTTTTGTTATTTCAAGCAGTTGAGCATTGAGAAGAGAGCGAGCAAAGAAACATAAAAATATAGTTATTCGTTTGGCGCTTGCAAAAAAAAAGAGAATTGAGTTGACTTAGTTGACCAATTACAACAATGAATGTCTGCACATGTAGACACGAAATAATGTATTTGTGTGAAGGTGCCTATTGCAAAATAATCAATGTAATGAAATAAAATGAGCAAGTCAAATGAGAGATGGCTAAGTAGATTGAGACTAATAATGGTAAATGAAAAAAGGGACCAACTTCTCAGCATCAAACATACTTTTGTGCACATAATGTGCGAAAAGTCGACAATTGAATTGAAAAAGAGCGAGCAGGAGCATCAAGATCGAAATGAAGGTTTAAAAAGTAGAAAATGAGATGGAAGAAGGAGAGAGTCCCTAATTTACTTATTTACTTTTCGATGGAAAACTATACATTCGTGAATAAGACAAGACTCTATAAATGGCAGAAATTACATGAGAGATTTGTTTGGGTTTTCAGAGGTGACAGTTAAAAAGTTGAGCACAATTATAGCAAACGTAGAGAGAAACTTTTTTTTAAAGAAGAAGGATGAGGAGGAGTAGAAGGGAATACGATTTCCAATCTCGCGTTGCATTCATCATCATCATCCCCGCCGTTCTTATAACTTATTAGACTTGTTTCTGTCTCATTACATGGCACATTATAATTTTTCTGCATGCAAAAGTCGAAGAACAAAAATGAATTTTTGCTCTGATAGTCTCGTATATTCTGCACAAGGTTTGATTCAACGCAACAACGAATGCTAAATAGCAAGAAAAGGTGTTGGGTTAGTAGCAAAGATAGTTGGATTGCCAATCAAAATAATAAATGTAATATACGATGAGTGAGTTGAAGTTGACTGTGACTATCAGCATCAATGAAAACGGAGTCACTTGACTTGACTTGGTTTGGTTGCTTAAATTCGAAATTGCTGTCTACACGATGGCGAATATAATGTGGCTTGGCTTTTGGCTTGTGTAGTGAGTGTTCTGCTGTGTACTCCTTTCATTTTATGTCTAAATGTGCACGATGGATGGTATATCCGTGGAAATCAGGTCAGAGATTATGATGCTGCTGTTGTGCTGATCATGAGGTTGATGATTTTTGCAGAGAAGTAATACATTTAAATGGTGGCAGTTATAGCTGCAGTAAAAAAATATAAGCCCTGTAATGCTAGAAGGCATTTTTACCATTGCATTCGTCGATTGCAGTGCATGTCATTGTTGCACACAGTGCACACAACAATCAAACAATCACACTCTTTTTTATCATCATCACGAAAAAACAAAAAGACACAAGAAGGGACGAAAAAATTTCATAGTTATTTCTCAAGGGATTCTCGACTCTCTCGCACTTTGGTCGTTTGTCGTGAGTTGGGGGACGGGGAATGTGTCATGACATGCTGGTGATGATGATGATAATGATGACGATGATGATAAGATGGTTAACCATCGCCATCAACCAAGCAAAAATGTTGGAGAGCGTTTAAAAGAAAAAAAGCAATTTACTAAGTCACTCTCTCACACAATATAGCAGTTATCTTTCTGCATAAATGTTGCACTACTGCAGCAACATTGTAAGAAATCAACAATCACAAAAGTGCATCCTGTTCTGCATCCAAAAAGTGCATTTCAAATGTTGAGAGAGCTGTGCAAGATAAAATAATGAGTTTTTAGGTATATAAATGCTAATCGTAGTAAAATAATACGTATGAACCACTTGACATGGTTTCTCTTAATATCAATCATGATGAATTTTCTGTTTAATCTTAGCCATATACTCAACAATTGCAATGTAATTTCCATTGTGGCCTGAGCTTGTGTATTGTGTTAGCCCCTTGCATGCGCATGCATATAGCTCGTGAATATTTAGCATCACGAATTTTACACTATATTGCCTTTTTCTGCAATTTAGTACACACAAAGGATACACTGATTGTAGCGTAGTAAATTGTAATAATTACTATGATTTGGTCACTTTTCGATGTAAAATGGTAAAGTACATGTATAATTATTTTTTACGAAAATGGACAGTATTAAATATATGAAACAATAATTCAAGTTTTACGTGTGTCCATTTTTATATCATGCAGTCATACATATTGTTGGGGTGTTGCTTTTGTAAGCGTATAAGCTATAGGCTGTAGGGTAGAGTAAAGAGAGAGCAAGTGCGATTTTAAAGCAAATTTGTGAGATAAAAGCTATTATCGTGAAATTGCAGTATACATAAATGTGCAGTTAATTTCTGACTCACTTACAATGGGTGTAAATTGTAGGTATCTGGGCAATTTTAGGAATCATGAATGCACGAATGAAAAAGTAGCATGGCATTGTTAAATATTATATTTCGCAAAGTAGTAATGAATTAAAAACGTATGCATTTACACTTTAAGAGTGAGGAAAAAAGGATGTGGTACCTTCATGCAAGTGAACACTGTGCTGCATCTTATCTTGTCTCATAATGTGTATGCATTGACGGGATAAGATAAAATTGAACTTTATGAATGGAAAAAATATAACAATCTAAAAGGCGAGAGGTGGAGGTGGACATGGGCAGCTCTATACACTTAGAAATCATCGTATTTAAGCAAATTACATTGTGCATGCACTTTTTGTGCATTTATTTTGTACTTTTGTTATTTCAAAAAATAATGTGTGAGTGTGATGATGATAGTGATGGCCATCAAAATAAGAAATGGTACATTGCGAATTGCTAGTTGTTAGATCAGCCAGTCTCTCTGTGTGTACTCAATTACTATTATGGTAGCTGCATGAGAACCTCTTTTTTCATTTCCGCGCAAAAACAACAATTTGCAATTATCGTGATGTTGCCGCTACTGATGATCTCTGCTGAGTGATTGTTTGTACTAATATGTGTGGTAAAATTCATTAAGACAAAAAAGTATACATTGTTGAAATCGTTGACGAAGATAATGACGGTGGTTGGGTGGCGTTAAAGAAGAGTTGCACAGGCCACCCTGCTCCTTATCGTCGACAATAATCATAATGTGATGAATGTTGCCTATATGTGCAGAAGAGCAATAATATGCTTTTATATTTCATGAAAAAAATTAGATCTCAATCAGTCGAAATAAAATGGGGCTTTATGGGAGTTGACAAAAAAAGAGTAACTGCAAGTTACACAGAAAGAATGGCCAACAAGCAGCAAAAAAAGATCAGAATGACGAACACGACAAATGCACACTCGATGTTGATGGGTGTTCGGTACATTATCATAATCATGATGAACATGAACTAACTATTTAAATTGTAATATTTTTAGCATGATCATTATACATTTTGCGAATATTTTGTCTACTTTGTTTGCATTTCGATGATAGAGGCAATATGCTCAAATTCACGTTGGAGCTGTAATTGCTAATATTATTTTCGAAATCTGTGCATTCAATCGCTTTCATAAAAAGAGAGTCGTGTCTTGATTCCATCATCACAGGATTGTAACCCATAATGCTACCACCTATAACTTGTCAGGCAAAATAAAAACTGTCTCGCTCGCCCTCGTCTACCTATTTATGAGTCTCTGTGATGATAATCTCATGCATGACAAGATAACATCAGAAAATATTAGTACAAAAATGTTTTTTGTTCAACATCCTTCTTTTGAAATTTTTCAGCAATGTTGTTGCTGTGAACAAACTACATACTACCTGCTTACCTATGTAAAATATGTACATGATACGGCTCAGCTCTCGTTAGTTTCCATTCCACACCATCACCGCCGTTTTTTGTCATCATCCTCCCATCTCCTCCCATTAAAAAAATCTATGTAGTTTTGCAACAAGCAAGCATGCGAAATGTTTTGTTTTTTGTTGGTTTTCATAAGTAGTAGTAGTAGCAGTCAAGCAGTCAGACTGAAAAAGTAATAAAAGGCAATAGGGAAGTGAATTTTACCACCAAAAATAGCAGCATACATTATTATACAAAAGCTCTAGAATCTGATTCTGATCGAAACTGAGGTCAAAATAACAAATACAAAAAAAACGCACGACATGTTAAGCAGGGTAAAACGGAAAGGTAAAAGAGCACTAGAGTGCAGTTGAAAAGAGAGGAGTCGTTGTCAACTTAAATTTTTTTTTCGCAAATTATAATCTACTACAATGCAATGTCCTCCTATCCTATCATCATTAACGCATCAGCCTCATCATCATGACATGATCTTTCTAATAATGCATGCCCAAGTTCCTGCTCCTCATTATCGTTACGAAAGTGAGCCAGTTTTGCTGTGTAGGTGGTAGCGGCGTGGCATGTCATGACATGGTTTGCATTTTGTATGGTGAAGTCAAACATTGTTTATGTGAAAAAAGGCGAAAATTATGATGGATGTTGTGATGATTTTTTTGGGATAAGGTATCGCAGTCATCATTATTGTGCACCTAGATGATGAGCGTGTATGTAGTACAGACAAAGAGGCATACTATAGTCAAAAGTTTAAAGCTTTTTGCATGATGATGAGCCTCATCACAAGAACAGCAGTAAAAAATATTATGACACCACCACCATTGCTAACAACGGTCCAAAAATTGTGTGTCGAGAAGGTGGTGACGAAATATCTGTTTAAGAAACAAGCAAGTAATAAGTAGGTAAAATTCAGTTTGGTGGGGTTACGAAAATTGAAGAGCAATTTTGATGAAACGTTGATAGACTTATTGCTCACCGATTTTGTCACATTACTTTATTTTTTATGAACTCTTTCTTTGGTAACTCAATATTGAAAGCACAACAAAAGACAGCGAAAAATATCGTTCCATGTGTCGTGGCTGGTATTTTTCCAAAGAAAAGCAGCAGAAAGTTTTGAGCCTTTCTTTGTTTGCTCTCTGCCTTTTCTCTGCTGCTGTATGTTTTGATATTGTCGTCGTATGGCAAATAAGCAATATGTGAGCCTATAAGCGATGCCATGTTTTCGTTCGTTTGCAAAATCGGGTCGATGACCAGAGTTGGAAGAATTTTATACATGCATTGGTTTTTTTTGGTGGAGCTCTGTTTTACTGAAGCTCTACATACACACATTATATATTTGTACATCAAAAGAGAAGAGTTTTTGGAGGTGTAGAATGTGGTGTATGCGTCTTTTATAGAGCTTTTTATAATCCTTATCATTATCGTTAGCCCTCAACATTCTCATACAGGTCATATACAAGATTTTATATTGCCATTTTGCCATAAAAATATCTGTATTACATGGCTCGGTTACATGGTATATGGGTATTCTAGGCTGAGTATGATCATCACATAACATCTCCGTCATCATCATCTCTCGCTTCGTATAACGTAACAACAAACAATATGATTCGTTTCGTTCGGTTTTTGCACACGACGACGACGACGACGAACGGCTGCATGAGCGGATTTTTAGCACATAAAAAGATCAACTGTGTAGGCATGTCGTCCCATGTTACCAGTTCAGTTTTGCAATATGAATGCAATGATGATCCTCCTCTCGGGAAGAATCTAAGAGAAGAGGAGAGATGCGAAGAGAGAGATGCCTACTTGTTTTTTTGCACATTGCATTGCATAACGAGCGATGATGCGATGAGTGCTGCTGGTAGTAGGATGGGATTGCACCGAAACAAAAAGAGCACTCAGTGTTATGAATGTTATAGTTATGAATGAAGGAGGCTTTTTGGGAGGGATGCCCTGATGATCACTATCGGTTCTTTGCTATTACGTCATCATGATTCTTCATCATCATCAACATTTTTTGGGAATAGAGCAAGAATTTTTACAATGCGCACTGCATACACTCCTTCTTATCCGATTAAATCCCTTGCATGCAATGCAGCACAGCAACTGCCAAGATGTTTGATGATATTTTGGTATTAATCACAAATGTTTATTTTTCTCTTCCCCGTTTTGTGTGTGTAGGTGGCTCAGGAAATGTCAACTCGAAAGAACGGCCGTCGTGGATTTCTCCATTCAGGCAGCAGTCCAAATTTCAAGGGAAACCGTCCCTACTCAAACGGCTATTCTGGAGGTCATCACGGTCATCACCATAACCATCACCACGGTTCATCTCATCACAATGGTAATGGGGGAGGACATGGGGGCAACGGTCAGCCTCACCATTCCCCTTCCCCAGCGGCCATGAACTGGTACAACTCAATGAACACGGCCACCACCATGGAAATGTTCTCGTCCAGCCCACCCAATCACTATTCAAGCTACAGTTTGGCCAAGTTCTCTCCACCCAAGTATGGGTATGGGAGTCCTTCCAAGTGGAGTGCTCCACCGCCACACCCCGCGTATGGTCCCGCGATTCCCTCCAGCAAAGGGGACAAGTATCACTGGTTTAACAATAAGAACCCCATCAAGGCTTAGAGAAACTACTATATTTAAAAAATATATATTACCTACACACTAATGAAATCATGGAACATCAACAAATTTATTAGTAGAGAGATAAAAAGAAAGAGATGCGCCGTCGTTTTTATTATTACTATTCAACCAAACATAGGAAAAATTTAATCTTATGTGTAATATCTCGTCTTTATGATTATTACTTCAAAAGTGACACATTTTTTTGTTAGCCACTTTCAAATCTTCATCGTCATCAGGAGAGAAGAAAAAATATTTGTGTGAAAAATGGTTTTACGACGACAGAAAGAGCGGAGACGGTTCTATATACATCACACTATATACTTATTATAGAACACACACGGTTAATATTTACATTACTACTCTCATTATCACAAGAACATTACAATTAGCAAAATATATTATTACCTATCCATTTTTCAACAAAGCAACATCTACAACACAGAAAAAGTATAAATTTACAGGAAAATACTTTGTAGAAAGAAGCAAACTTACAAAAAATATCATCATCAACAACAAACAATTTTTTATTAGTGAACTTTTAGATGAAAAAATCTAAACTACTATTACGATATATATTATATAGGCATCATTATTAAAAAGCAACTGAAGTATACCAGTCTCTTTCTCACTTTTTTTGTCTTTTACAAACAAATTTATATTTAAACAAAATATATCTAGCGTTCAATGATATATTTAGCGTTTTTCATTAAATATAAATATTACCGATAAGAAAACACATTTTTAGGAAAGATTTAAAAAACTGTTATTAAAAAAATAATCGAAATGGGACACAACAAAGCGAACTATCCCCGCTCTCCGCTCCGCGCCGCCAAACGACGATTCAAAATATTTAAAAAATAAACATAACTACAAAAAATGCAGAAAAAAATTTAAAGTAGTCTTTACTAATTAAAAAAAATACTAGTTTAATTATACAACAAAAATATATATAATAATATACGAGGACGACGACTGCGATCTACAAAAAAAACATCGCTATTTAGAATTCACATGACGTGTGTGTTCGTCTCTTTATCATCGCGTCATAAAACATGATGAAAAACTCCAGCAGTAGGAATAATATTTTGAAATGGAAACCAACAGTTTAAGAAAAAAAATCATATATATCTTGTATCTCTCCTGATGAAAAACCTTCTTTACAAAACATACATCTACCTACTACACACGTAATGTTTTAGAAAAAATCTAATCTATTTCTAGTTTTAACTCTCAAACAACACATCTTCGTCATCGTCAACTGAAAATAAAAAATGGAAAGAAAGAGGAAAGCAAAATGATTTGATTCATCTATTAAAGATAGAAAGTCGACATGTGAGAAAGGCAGTTAAGGAATGGATAAAAAGAATGCATTAAACAGTTTAATTAATTATCATTACTATTTTTACCATCATCAATATCAAAATCATCATCGCCATTTATAATAATAGTTAACATTATTATTATTATATTATTTTGTCTTTTTTGATTTGTTCTTAATTATTGATCTTATTATATATTATTATGTATATAAACCTTTTTTTGTTTAATTATTATTTTTATGCATGTATTTTTTGTGTATCTCGTCAAAATACACTGAACTGATTATATACCGTTTTTTAAAGTATAAAAATGTCGTTGATCATGTTTTACGATGCTGAGCTGAGAGAGGTCATAATAAATACAATATAACGTGGACGATGATGATGATTTGATACTGATGATTTAACTATTAATTCATAATTATAGCATGCTAGAATGACTTTACGAAACAAAGAAACAATTTTATGTGGAATATCTAATTGTGAAATGGAAACAAAAATCCAGTAAGAAAAAGAAACAAAACCTTTTTTGTGTAATATGTAGTACTGTAGTTTGATTTAAAACATTTAATGATGAAAAAAACATATATCTCTGTAACTAAATATTATTATATGCTATTATATCTTATGTGTGACTATATATAAACATATTATTATATTATAAAAATTATATCGTAAAATAATCGTAATATATACCTACAATGTGCAAATAATTGTTATCTAGTGTCTCAGTGTTTAATTATCATTATTACTTATCTCTACTCTACAATATATTAGCCATTATTTATTATGATGATTAGTAGAGCTATTTAGTAGCTAGCGACAAAAGGCAGGAGTCGAGAAATTAGTGACATTATTATCATCATCAGAGCGTCATTTTTTCAAACATTTCAATCATCAACACTGCTAACACAAAAACGATGTTTTAAAGTGACCACTACTTACTCACCCAGTAAGACCCACAATTACAACAATGCTTCAAAAAATCGTATAAGGAAATTTTATCCGGCTTATCTCTCACAATTTATTAGTCTGCCAGTCATAATAATTTAAATTACCTACACACATACTACATAATAATATTGAATATAGAACTTTAATTAAGAACAAGAAAAAAGCGGAAAATAATATCATGATAATATTATGATATTCTCCACACAATAGGCTGCGCATTGTCTACTCTTGCACGTGTATAATTTGGATTAGGAAAGATCAACAAATCCAAAAAAAAGATTGACACAATGAGAAAAAGTTACAAAATTAGTGATTTTTATATACACACCTATCATCTCTGACCCTCACTCAGAAAATACAAGTCATAAGTTCAGTTTTAAGTCATGGAAAAGCAACGCAGTAGAGTTATAATGATATACATGATACCACTTTTTGCAAGTACGAATTCCAGCGGATTTTCTCTCATGGTTTTTGCAACTTTTTTTTAGCAAACAGATCAACGTTTTGTTTTTACCTCATTTAAATATCAAATGGAAAATAATGCATTTATGAGCATAATACTTATCGTTATTTTAATTTATTTTAATTAGCTTATATCCTCACTTATTATTTCATGAAACATACAAAGTCAGTTAAGTCACCAAGTCAGTCATATAAGTAGGATTTTGCTTTTATTATATTTACTTGTTTTTTGTTGTTGTGTTAAATATCTCCATAAACCAGAAGTTATTATTTCGCTTTGACTTGAACAATGCAAAGCGCGAAAGAAATGGAAGGAACCGTTCGGAAGGAAAGACTGTAAAAATCTCAGTGGAACATTCAAGATAATTTTTATAGGTAATCAATTATAATACGGATTTTGCATGGTGGACAGTTGACAAAAGATTGATTTGGGGTAATTTGAAGTAAATCTTCTTACAAGCTTGAGTGGGATATTGCGTGAGACTGACACTGAAAAGGAGGGAGGATATTTGATGGTGGATAGAGTAATTATCTGGTGGACTGTTTTCCAATTTTGTGATTCTTAACACTACTACAAAATACTGCTACTTCAAACTGTTTGAAGATAATCTGAAAGAAGGATGAAAGTGTGGCCGTTATTATGTGAGGTGTCAGTTGCTTCAGGTTTGAGACTTATTGAGATTTGACTTGTTGTTGGTTTTTATGATTATATTATCTTTGTATGCGGATTTGCAAAGAGAAAGACTGGAACAAAACAAAAATTATTATGTATTTTTAGAGAAGATGAATTATTACAAAAACGAGAGAAAATTTATTCAGGTTCTTCAAAAGCTTTCACGAGACAAGGAAAGGGAGCGTAGCAGGGAAATATTATATTAAATACTATTTATTATTAGTAGGATGCGCAGATGTACAAAGAAAGGTTGGAGAAAGTGAAAGGAGAAAGCAGTGTATAGAAAGAAGGGAACATCAGGGAAATAGGTTTTGGAGAAAATATTCGACTAAGTATGATTGGCGCTACATCTGAAGCAAATGGGAAGAAACTATCAAAAATTATTTTTCTGGTAGTTTTTGTCCATCTGACTTCTTAAGATGCTGTGCATCAGACAAACATCAAATATACACGATTTTTCACTTTCTCCGCTTTCACTGCTACGTATTTTTTTTAAGGAATAAGCAGGATTACAAAGAAAAGAAAAGCAGTATAATAGGCAGGTTAATTGTGCATAGTAATTTATTTAGACTTGATAGATATACTCCCTTTACGTAATTTACATGCTTTCCTTAATAATGAAAATTAGACTGAAATTATTTCTACTTGATGATGCATCTTCTTATTAGTTTGTTCAAACAATGCAGCCATACAACAGTCAATGATTGTTCTACCAAAATAAACAAAGGAGATTACAGGGAAGCTTTCAAAAAAGTGATCATGAGCAATGCGTTCATTCATTGATCTGCCTACTCATGACATGATAATCAATCAACAATAATCGACAAACGAGATACCACTTTTTTTTTGTAAAAACATAACAATGACTTTAGAGTTGAATTGTATATAGGTAATAATAGGTATGTATTTATTTACGTTTTGGTTTTTACCATTGATGTAGGAAATTGTTTTTGAAAAAAGCAAGATGACAAGGTATTGTAAATACTACAACGCAGAAGACACTCGTAAGTTTCGTAAACTATTTTTTTTTGAATTTTAGTCAAATTGAGTATCAATCAATCAGTCAATAATTATTCAATCAATTTACTCCCATCGATATAGTTTACTTTGTTGGACCAAAAATTACGTTTATTGTTCTTATCACATTCCTTACTTTTACAAAATCTCTTTTAATCTTAGTCTTCAAAGTATTTTCTATGAACATTGACGAGACTATATGATACTTTTGATGTTTGTCTGTCCGTCTCGTCAAAGATCAAGAAAGTGTCTCTCCGTGTTAAAGCTTTTATTTCTTTTTTATTGTTTTAAACCATTCATTATCTTTAGCCGAAAAGTATTTTATAAAACATGCCACAGGAATTTCTCCGACAGATAAAGGGGTTCTTTTTCGTATTTTAATGCTGGTTTATTTGTTTACGTAGGTTCTCTGTATTATCAAATATGACCGACTACCTGAAACTCCATTTATTAGTCAGTAATTAGCGATGCAAAATTTTCTCATTGCGTTTCATGTTCTTCCGCAACTTTTACCTAACGTTTATTCCAAATTTCTACACTATGTCTGCTCGTCCATGTTTTTCTCGCTTTCAATTATGTACCCGGTATAAAATATCTAGCAGTCTAGTCGACTCATTTGTTTCTACTGCCATTTAAAAACCCTGCATGTAAAAATGCATTGTTTGAAAAACAACCATTATTACTGACTGACATTTTTACTTGATAAATCATTAATTTTACTATTGAAGAAAAACAGACCCTCTGCCACATATTAAGTTCATCAAATCTCATTAAAACCTTACACGTATTATTTTACTCTCCGTTTTTTTTTGTTATTATTTAAGCCATGTAGTGTAACGCAGAGTAGATAGCAATTAGTTTTAAAATCTCGAAACAATCATTGACTAGTTCTTTTCGGATTTACCGAATAAGTGAAAGGTTTGCAATATTGAAAGGAAATCTAGAGGTCCACCTCACACCTCATAAATAGTTCGTTTTAGTTCGTTTCTTCTTCGTTTTTTTTATTATGTGATAAAATAAGTTTATTATACATTTCTCTCTAAAACCAAAAAATAATACCAGAAGAGCATCATCATTTTATTAAATATTTTAACTCGTCAACAAAATAAATGTACAGTTTTTGTCAATACATATGAATAGATAGAAGATAGAACTAGGAATAATTAATAAATCGTCAAGCGCTGCTCGCTAACTCTAAGAAATACAGAGGCAACTTATCCCACTGAAAGCCAATTTATAGTTACGCATTATTACAAACAGACTATTGTAAAGTTTATAAATATATCATCAGTGTAAAGAAAACAAGTGATCACTTTCAAGTACAAAATCGCTGCTCCTTGAATGAATTGAATGAACGAACGAAACGTACGATGAGAACGAAAAATTTTAACAAAAAATTGGTTTGATTGCTTGACGATGATGCATGTAAGCGAGCGTGTGAGTGTGAGAATGGCGAATGAATGACTGGATTGGATTGGATGATATATAGTATGACAAATTATTACCAATTTTACGTCAAAACGGAAAACGTGGAGGTGCAATCGGTGTGTGACCTGTCTTGTACAATTTTTTTAGAGAAACAAAAAAAAATCAATCATCACAGTCAAAAAATATGGGGACGGGCAAGGAGAAAAAACTTTCATTGATCTTCAGTCATCTCGCCATTTAATGTAATTGTAAGTATTGTTGATTGATTGGTTGGCTTAAGAAGGGATTGAGGAATGAAAATGAGTTCTGTGGAACTGGAGGTCTTTCTCAAGCTTGGGTTATTTTTTTGTCAACTGTCCATCATGCTTATTAGTAAAATTGAAGTCCTATTACTACCTAATTACCTATTCTGCGCGTGTAAAATATTTTTTGAAATGGATCTCGTAGCTTCTCATATACAAATAGTTAGTATTCCAACAAAAATTGAATATCCACAGATAAGAAAGTGCCAGATTGATAAGATTGATGCGAAAGATGGTAAATTTTGTGAATTATGACTCTACTGCGTTCATACGACTTATGACTCTCGGTGTTGATCCAGGTAGGAAAATCTGATTTCTCCGACAAATGGAAACGTTTGTCTTTCAGTGTCATCCAAAGTTCAAAATTTATTTAAACTCTTCAGTTCAATTTCTAGTTAGATTCGTGTATTATAATAACCTGTTTTATTCGCAAAATACTCAGGCGTCACTAATACTTTGTAAATGCTTGTTTTACGGAAGTTTAAAATTTTCTTGGATGCTACAAAAACTGTTATCCCGTGTGTAATAGCTCGATTTGTTTTCATAAATTAAAAGTATGCATAATTGTTATAAAAATTGTTAACCATGTGATCTTTAAAATAAGCTTATAATTAATCTTGGTAAATATTTGTATTCATGTCTGCCTATATGATTATTGATTATATGGCTTCGTGCATTTTTAATACATAATTATCTATCTATTGTGTCTACCAGTCAGTATGTAATTATAAAAAACTATTTTATCTAAGCAAATGCCAGTATAACAAAAGAATCTGAGGGAGAATCAGGGACCCATTTTTGTACTTTGATACAAAATTGTGTTGTGGAAAAGCAGAATATACAAAAAAGAAAAGCAAAAGAGACAATTGAGCATTCCAAAATGTTAACAATACAATTAATGTAAAAAAATTGATAACTACATATTATTGTTATCGTACACACAAATCCTTAAAGTGGATATTTAGCTATTAATTATAATAATGGTTGATGATGATAATGAAATTTTTCATTCTGTTTGTGAAACTTTTTGTCTACTTACATATTTTACGAATTAAGCACATACACACACATAAATAGTAAAAAATGAATTTAAACAAATGTTACAAACACCAACCGAGCTCATAGTGGAATAAGTATAGTAATTATACTAAAAACTAATAATAACTGCTAAATGTTGATATTATGTTACATGTTTTAACAATACACACACACACCGAATTACCCAACTACAAAAATTTATAAACTAAATTGTTTTGTCGTGCACTACATGTTATTGTAATTCTACAAAGGAAAGTACACAGTCTTAAAAGAACAAAGCAAGCAATCTTATCTTTAGAAATGTTTTAATGTCTTCTCTTGAATGACGATCATGATGACGATAGCATTTTAACTTTAGAGTAAGCCATGACACAACATTAATATGTAATGGTACATCCGGCTGGGTCTCCTCTGATCTTCCGCGAGTACCCATTTTTGTGATGGCTCTATAAACATTAGTGAAAAATATTACCTCAAAAAACTGCAAAAGAAACATTTTCAGGAATTTCTTATAAAACTGCGAGAAATTTTGAAACAATTTTTCAATTTTACTATCATCAGTGAAAACTTTTAAAACTAGGGAAATTGCAACTTTTTTACTTTGTCATACATTCAAAAAAGTTAATATAAAAATTATCCATGATATGAGGGCAATTAAGAAATTTTTCACACTTTCGAACAAAAATCAATTCATTTCAATTCGATAATAGTGAAACAAATCTACAAAGAATGGTGACAAATTAAAATTTGCAAAACAAGAGTAAAAGTAGATTATTTTGAGAAGGCAAAACAAAAAGAAACCAGTGATTGAAATTGTTGTGCAAACAATGAAAGTTATGTAGACTTAAACTATAATATACTATCCAACTTTTGCATTTTCCATGAGTGTACTCAATAATTGTAATGAATTTTACATTCAGCTGTGTGTATCAAATAACTTTGTAATAATATGTCTGTTATTCAGTAATGCTGCGTGCAATTCTTGTAAGCATTATTTCCTAAAAGTAAACAGCTATACTACTGTCGGTCGACAAATCATTTAAACTTGGAAACGAAGCTATACCCTTTCGTTTTAGCAGGAGACAAAACAATATTTGGTAAAGAAGAGTCAAGAAATAAATTGTTCGTTTCCTAAAATTTTATGCCGTGAGAGCAGGAGAAAAAAAAATCTTCATCTTCTTAAGATTTTTCAGATACCGTAATATTCCTATTACAACTATTATTACTGGGGGGAATCGTGTAACTTTTAATCCAGGTTTAAGCCTGACTTAAACCTGAGTTAAGCTAATCCGGATCGTGTAA
>JAQIXX010001701.1:0-30874 GCA_034700605.1 Willowsia nigromaculata | reverse complement strand
ATATGTTTGTGTCGAGCATGTACGTGGGAAAAGTTTCATATTGGCAGGCACAGAGAAGTATCCCGTTTGCTACGGTAGAAGACGATAATATCATTTTACAAAGTCTGTGACAAATCTTTGATTCGTAGTCCCTTATTTGCATATCTATTTTAAGCTGGATTGCGCAATGATTTAAAGCATGGAGTACTAACGAGAGCAATGAGCGAATGAATATTGGTATTCAGTAGTTCGCCATACAATTTTGCTATTTCGACAGTTTTTGGAGCGCGCATCACTCAAGTCTACATCCAATACATATAACCTTATAGGATTATCTCCCTTCAAGAGCCGATGATACTAGAATCAAGAACACCAGTCATAAAATAAAATCAATTTTCTTGCTGGAAGCAAACAATGAATTGAATATATTCTTCAGCGGAATCATAAAATGCTTTACATGAATTCTTGAAGTTGCAAATGTTGCAATGCAATCAGCCAAAAAGTACACAAAGCCCAAGTCCCAATTTATCTATCACGGTCAAAATATTCTTCTAGCAAGCAAAACTTGCAAGGTAATCAAAATTATGAATGAAAATGGAGAACAAAGGAAGGACTGAATGTCAATGATAGAACAGTAGAGCAGGAGATACTCTGCATTCACTGTAGTATATATAGCATTATTACGTTTAGCTTGGCTTTGGTAACAAAATTTCTATAACAAGCCTTTGCGGACTGCAGGAATACACCAAAACCTATAGTTTACGGCGAGAGTATTCACAAAACCAAACCTACCCATGTGTGCTAAAAAGACGAACTAAAACGTTCTACAAACCAGAAACCGTAACCGTAATAATCATTTCTGGTGTGTTTCCTTCTGGTAGTAAATGACTACTTCTCTTGTTCTGCATGAATACAAACGTAACACAATTTTCATCTAATCATCATGTTTATAACATTATTATGCGTACACATAGAGCAACAAAATTATACAGGTTTAACAAAACGACTTGGTAATCAGAATAACAGAGCAAGAGCTTGTTTTGCATTATTTCCTTCTTAGAACTAGAAATAACCACGAAAACGTGTTATTATTTTATTTTTACACACAGAAGAGGACTTATAACGCTCATAACAATGGCACTTTCTTCAATCTCTTCTCTGGTCTGCTATAATAAACATTTACTGACCGAGCTAGGAGCGAGAGATCAAGGTGCTGAATACAACCAACAACAATCATCACCAAAATGTCTTAAAATGCGTGAGTGTTGCTTCCACTCCGAGCACTACTGGCTATGACTACTCATTACTTTTTTGTTTGCCAACACAGTATAAAAAAGCAATTGTAATTTTGTGGTTTTTACTAGTCTGCGCTCCTGTTTCTGCCTCAAAGTCCTATTTCATGTTTTTCCTCTCCACCAACATCCGTGACATGACTTTAGTTGGAATGATATTGCCACACTACGAATTGCCAACAACGTAAAAAATAGTATAATGCACCGTTTTCTCCTGAAATTATGCGGAGAGATACCCTGAAAACATGTATATTCAAATTCTGATGAGCAATAATCGTACCGGTGTGTGGTGGAGGTAGCATAAACTGGCGATTGTAATGAGAGAGGAGTAATATACTCTTTTCACCTCACATTTCAATTATGTATTGCATGTATTTCCTAGTCAAATGAGTTTCTACGTGGCATTGAGAACGCATGTATAAACAATAAGCATCTTTGGCAGTATTTGGGGATGTACATCCACTCAGATTGCAGTCAGCGAAAATTATGTAATTTAGACATTATTCATGCATTACGCACGTGGGGTTCTTTTGTTTTCTATCCAGTAGCATGATCATCTTGTCATCACAAAAGTAAATTTCTCTACGTACTGTGCTGCTGGTATAGGCAGGAAGTAACACTGAAGTTTGAACTCATCATATCTATGATAGATCATTTTATATGCGTCTCATGAAAGTAAAGGGAAATTAAAACTTTGACAACCCCGCCGCCTTTGCGAACGAGAAAATAATAATTATGATCTGGAGTCTCTTCCCACAACATGCGTACAATGAGATTTCCTCGCAAACCCAGAAATCTGACTCGGATTTCTGATTTTTTTTTCTCTAGTAAATTTAGAGCTTAGTTTACTTGCTCAAGTATAATTGAGCTTAGTACGTGCTTGTTTGGATTGTTGTTGCTCGACAAGCTGGCTAATATTTGAACTAATTCCCTGCTCTCAGCTTGTTGAGTCACAAGTGCTTCTATCTTTCCTATGCATTATGACTATGAGACGAGCTCTTCTATTTTAACAGAACAGAAGCTTTTAAAACTTGAACCAAAAAACTCTGTAGAAATTATGTGGATAAGTCAACGTTTACTACTGTAAAAAACACTCCGGGTTTGGTTTTAATCCATTCTCTTTTCGGAAGTTTGTGTATTCCATATGCATGAAGACATGGAGGAAGCGCATTAATAAAACGTTCATACTAAGCGAGCTGCTGTTTGTATTTCAAGGTGGTCACATTTCCAAACCCTAAAAACTACTTTCAGCTTTGTATGCAAAATTTGAAATTTAAAGTTATAGAAAAAGTATAAAACTTGGATTGTTATTTAAAAAATTCAGCACATTCTGTCCACAAAGACATCCCTTCATCCCTTTGTACATCTCTATGGCCCACTTCATTTTTTTCCAAAAAAGTCGGAAAGACTTAGCTTTCAAAAAACTGTGGTATATTAATA
Source organism: Willowsia nigromaculata (assembly GCA_034700605.1). Classification (NCBI taxonomy): domain Eukaryota; kingdom Metazoa; phylum Arthropoda; class Collembola; order Entomobryomorpha; family Entomobryidae; genus Willowsia; species Willowsia nigromaculata. The sequence goes on along the minus strand of JAQIXX010001701.1, from coordinate 28,163 downwards.
CAAAAACAACTTCCTGTACAACACCCGGTACATCACACAGTCTCTATGTCAGTATGAATGCGACCGAATACATCATCATGTTCAGTTTTTTTAATGGGAATGGGAGAAACTTGCTTCTTGTCTGTCAGTCAGCTATATGCACACTCTAAATTTAATTTAAAGGAAGCAAAGGACATTCACTAAAATATAAGTATCCACTATACTAAAATGACATAATACCTGCATGCTATTGTTGTAGTTGTATACAAAAGACAAATTGTGTATGTGTGCCTACATGATGTATGCATTGTTACTAGTTTCAACAGTGAATCTTCAATAAGCCGCTGTTATTCTTACTCTGATGATTTTTATCACTTCTTTTTTTTTTGCTTCTGTACATTTGTTGAAGTTATAAAGAGCACAAAAAACGGATTCTCTGAAACTTATATCCATCTATGATATACTCATCTAGGCATTCATTTCTCTCACTTTCATTGAAGAAGGAAACACATGCATTATTTGCGAGAGAATGAGTTTAAAAAATGAAGAAGCAGCAGGACCACATCGGACATGCCGTTTGCTATGTGTGCTTATTGCCGGATGTAAAGTGATATTACGACGGCACATGTGTCTATATGTGTGTACCTCACTCTCTCACTAGTAGCATCACAACATTATTATCTCTGCCTCCTCTTTCGTTGAAAAGTGAAATGATGCAGGTTTGTTCATGTCTTCTACTTTCTCTTTGGTTTCAACAAACGTAAAGTTTCTCTGTTTCTTATGAATGCTACAACAGAGTACATATACCGAGCATAGTGCTTTTATGTATGAATGAATGTATACAAGATTTATGTATGCTTTATGTATGTTTCTATTCAATATTAATGAAAATATACATAATTTACCATGATGACGTTGGGAAAGTTTCAGATGCTCCAGGGCTTTTGGGCATTGTCGCTCCAGTATACTTTTTGTTGTACCACCGCCACTTGTGTTGATGATTCTTCCTTTACTTTTTGGCCAAGTGGTAGAAACAGGAAAATGGGTTCTTGTTGGTGCTGTAATAGTGGACGCCCCTGCTTCCGCAGAAATAGAAACAAAAGGAGAAAATATTAAGGATGTTGTTGATGCTGCTGCTGATGAGGTTGCTTTTATGGGAAAAGGTGCTGTAGTTGTAGCCTTTTCCTTTGTCTCCTTTTGGCTTGATGAGGTTGTAGAAGTTGTTGTAGGAGAAGCGGTTAAGGTATCAGCAAAAGTTATTGTAACAGTAGCTGTTGTTGTGCTTCCTCTTGTTTTTGTTTGTGGAGAAAGAGAGTGATCCGTGTTGGCTTTTGCTGTTTCTGGCTCTACTGATGAAGATGGCCTGTTGACCCTTAGCCTTGCTGGGTGAAGCTTGGCATAGTAGAAACGACTATTACGGCCTTTGACCAAATTGTAAGTAGAATACGGAGACGAGGTTGCCGTGTATGGGGAAGCAGAAAGAGGAATTTTACAATATGTTCGAGTTCCGGCTTCTCGTTCTCTAAAACCACCAACAACAGCAATCGAGCCACTACCACAACTAGTTGTTGTTCCTGTCGTTTTATGAGGCTGCAAAGGGATTTGAAAACGAAGTAGCATAAGAGAGATGAACTACTATGCTATAAAGTAAGATAATGCAGGAAAAAAAGTATAAAAAAAAGATGCCAGCGTGATCTGGAAAAAGGTCTCAAGCTTTTTAAAATATGCATTGCGTCGAGACGAGTCGTCGTGCAGATAAGATAATACAACTCTTTCTGTTTGGTCGGTCTTAGAGCTTTCGTTGGATCTCTCTGGACTATAGAGAATCTCTGATGGACTACATTTTATTTTTGGACACAGTAAAACTAGTCCATTTACGGCGGTATAAAACTTAATTTTTTTAGTAACAATCTTGCCAAAAAAGGAGATGAAGAAGAGAAAAAAGTTTTTATGAGGATTTTGTCCTTCTTGGAAACACATGAAAGATGTTTGTCCCTTCTACCATGTATTAAAACGTAAGATATTTTAGCTCGCTACAAAGCAAAGGGAAAGTCTATTATATCTGGTCAACCGATAAACAAATGAAAACGCTAAAACCCATGTAGAGTGAAAGGATGATTTACCAGTGACACTGTAAGAATTCTTTGTCTAGAAAAAGAAAACTTTTATTTGCCAAAGCATATAAACCGTAATTTTGTGAACTTTGAATGTTCATTTATAGAAATTCTGAGTATGAAATAGTTTCATGAAAGATTGGTTTGATCTGCATGTAAACTAAATAGCACAAAATATTTAAAAAAAAAATATAGATTGTTCCAGTTTTTAGATGTCTCATTCACAATAAATAGTCCACTTTTAAAATATGACTGAGTTTTGAAAATTCATGTCAGTTTAGGGGTTTCAATTCTGACATGAAATGCGATTTGATCAACCAAGGAAAGAAAAAATTCGGAGAAAGTAAGAATGTAAATATGATGCGCATCATGGTATTTTATAAAGATCCATGTTAAGTTTACTTACCTTTTTTGACGATACAGCACTCCTAACTAAAATAGGGCTCTTGAGAGGCTCATTCCCTGTGTTCCTCAATATTTCAGGAGAAAGGCTCCGAGAACGTTTAATGTTCCGTATATCCCTTACCTGAGGGGTTAAATAAAGAATGCCATGTTAACATGCGTACCCACAGACTGGCGTCGGTTAGCACGATAGTACAAACAAAATACTATAAGCCTACATACTACATGCATGGCCTACAACATGCATTCACTAAAACAATATATACATCTGCCATTTTCAATTTTCCGTAACATAGTTCACTCAAAAACAAGAAAGAAGCTGAGCAAGCATAACAATGTAAAAGGAGAACGTAACACGAGCACTTTCTTTTTCTTCATTTTCATTGCAAAACAGTTTTTCTTCATAATACTCTGGCTTGGTTTATGAGCTTTAGAGGTACGTTTGTCGTATCACGCGACGCTATTCCACTAACCTTTGAAGAGTTTATAATGTAGGAACTCCTGTGACCACTCCTCTCTGGCCCAGTGCGCTCAAGACTCCGAATTTGACTTACATGCAGAGGAAGGGATCTTATTTGAGCAATTGGACCTGTACCAGGTAATAAAATGGATTTGGATCCAAAAATCTGCTCGCTACCAGCAGAAGTAAGGGTGTGACGAGCTGCATTACTTCTTGCTTCTCTTGCTAGCTTCCGCATTCGTGATTTTGAAAATGACGGGGATGATGTGATGATGGGATACGAGATCGGCTTGAGACACTTGGCGTGTCGTGCACTTGAACGGGATAAGGATGTTGATGGCGACAACGATGAGGCAATAGAAATTGCGACCCCAGCTCCTTCTGTTCTTTTGGCACGGGTGTCAGCAACAGCAGTGGCACTTTTACCTCTGAAATTTTTCCGTTTATATGCAGCAAACCCAGGAAAATGACATGAAAAGAAATGATAAATATTCAAACTAAACTTGGAAGTTTTCTTTGCTTATTTGCATGGCATACTCTTTACCGACAAGTGATGCGAGGAATTAGATGCTTATTTAAAGCGGTATAAAGTTCTGCTGCTTTTATTACGCTATTGTTAAAATGAGATTAATGTGTACGAAGAACACTTGTACAATGGATGCCTTACAACTACTTACCCAAACTTGGATTTAACCCTTTCATAGCAAGATCGCATCATGCAAACTAAAGTGTAAAAGCAAGGAGTACAAACAAACCAAGAAGAACTTCACTCAAATCCACGCTAGAAGTTAGCAATAATACAAAATTATGCGCATGGCAAATATGTTATTATATTATTATGAATTTAGCTTTTGGCTGGTATTCTAAAATAGGGAACGTTAAAAGTAATATGCTTCACCCCACCAATTACACTTATTGCTGAAAAGGCGGAATATGATTATATCAATGATTAGGAATTCTCAACACTTGACTTGAACCAACTTATTTTTTTAAAGGGAGCTTGTTGTTGGCGTTGTAAATTACTTTGTTAGGTAAATAAAATCTATCTCTAGATCTGACTCGCCGTATCTGTATCTCTTTGTCTGTGTGGTGTCTGCTCACATTTCTTACATGAGCACACATTCAACTGCATGCTCACAAGTCATTTTTTCACTTCTGACGGACACGCTCTTGTGCACATCAAGAATTATTGTATAACATGCATAATAATAATCTCGTTTGTAATTCGTCCACCACTAACACCACTTTACTTTGTTGTTGTTGTAGGTTTACGGTTGGCTTTAGTATTAAGAATTGAGAGCACAATAAAGCATGATGGTGACTTGATGACGAGTGGTGTTTCTGGTGATGTGATGAGAGTGAATTATCTCATCTCGTTTTGTCCAAATTGCTCTCGTTTCGTTTCGTAGTGTTTTGTGACCAGACTAGAAAAAAAGGAGCCTATTATTTTAATGCATTTAGTGCTGATGCTTGCTTGCAGGCAAATATGAAAAACAAAACCACACCAAGAGAGCAATTGCAACAATACCACCACATCGTCATCATTGCCACCTCCTCCGCAACAATCCCCAAGCTAAACTTCCTGACGACAGCGACGACGAGGTTAGCCTTGTGAATCACAAGTTGTGATTATTAGAATTTGAGGACTCTCCTCCTCCTCCTCCCTCAACAATTACCTTTTTTCGCCAGGCATACCACCACCACCACCGACGCCGGAGATGCAATGAAATAAAAGACATGCAGTGCATAATATAACTAGTCAAGAGTTAACATTATGATTCATGTAAATTGACGATGATCATGATCAAGTCGTTTTAGTGAGACGGGAGGTCCAAAAACTGAAACAATATAATTGAGAGTGGAGCACAAATTATGAGATCCCACTACATGAAATAAAACGAGAAAATAGTACATTCAACATTTTAACTACACGGCAATTTTCAATCTAAAGTAATCAACTTTTTATTCATAATAATTTCCTCTCGTTCTTAATGGAATACTGAACATTACCCAACAAATTATGTATGTATTGTAGTATGTATGTTGTTTTTCAATGTTTTTTGTTATATATATTGTATTACGTATTACATATATAATATAATATATATATTTATGTTGTAGAGTTTAGTTACTTTTTTTTAAAGAGCATGTAACGTACTATCATTCATACTTTTGTGTTAAACACGACGACAAAAAGTGTGATTTTGTTTTGTTTCTTGTGTGTTTAGTTTTTTACTTTGTTGGCGGCACACATTTAATCATACGTATCATCATCATCATAGTAGTAAGTATATATTTTTCACGCGTTTCGAACATACACGAAATAACCAACGTAAACGTATAACGAAAAAAACAACAAACGAGAAAACGAAGTAGTTGTATCATCATTTTTCTTCTAATAGCAATAGTCAATATAGTTTTTTTTTCTATCATAGCACACATAGAAGAGATTTTAAAAGGCACACCCCTCTGCAGTAGTAAGAACAGTAGTAAGTTTATCATCATGTGTAGTACTGATTAAATTTTTTCCATTTTTATTTTGATTTTCGTCAAACACAAAAAAGATTTTAAACGTTACATTACAACGTTTTGTCGCACGAATAAATAAACGTTATTACGCTTCTTGTATTATCGTCAAATCATTCATTTTTCATTTGTATAATGTGTGTTTTGATTGATCCAATTATCAATATGATTATTACAATATTATTATGTTTTATTTTTAAAAGATAATAACAAAGATGTTGTAGTAGAGAATAAGGTAGGGTTCGTGATAATAATAATATAAAGTAACAATAGCACCAGTAGGTTCTATATAATTTTTTAGACAATATATAATAGTATAATTAGTAAATAATCTAAAGTTGTTTTGTAGAAAAGTAATGTTAATTCTACATTTGTCACTGATCACGTCGATACATCCCAGATCTCAGCAAGGAACGGTGGTAGCTTCTTATTCTTCAGTTTCAATGAGAAGCACATTTCGGAATTTATGTTGCCGAGCGTCCGCAGCTCCGTCAGGACCCCCAGAAGGCGTGCGAAGTTTACACCTGCAAAATAACGAGACAATGACGCAATAAATACGATGCCCAACTGACAGGTAATAAACATGTCACACTTTGGAAATGACAGATAATCGACATTATTAATTTATCTGGTGGCATGTTAGCTTACCCGGCCGGACGGGGTGGAGGTACTCAACATACGCTCTCAGAGCCTCTAGATAAATTTCCTGGATTTTTTCCACTTTCCTCGGTTCCAGCAGGAGGGGGCGTTCTGCGAATACATAATAGTTTAATAATGAGAAACGTCTAAATAATAGCTATTTACATAGGTAAACACAACAGAATAAAACATAAATATTTCTAAACTCTACATTTTACTTTTAGCCAATCATGTTTTCGAAACGTTGTAACAATATTTTCTAATGCATTCTAATAACTAGTTTTTTGAACTGAACTTCAATTCCTGTAACTTAATAGGACATAACTTAAACAATCTTCAACGGAATACGGATTCACCGCAGACGTTTTCATATAGGTTATAATTTATAAAATCGATGCATCATACAAGTATTCGGCTAGAAATGCTTATTCCAAACGCGGTTAGGTCATATACATGTATGAATTAATGTCGTAATTCATTAAAATTAGTGAACGTTTGTTTATAGTAGCTGATATTAATCAATCATAATGGGCCATCATCATCAGCCAAGAATTTATCTATCACGTCATATACCAATCTTGACAAAATAGAAATTTATCAATTCTACACTCTGCTGAAAACACTTCAAGTGAGAACGATGTTGATGACTAGGACTACCAATAAGAGTATCACGAATGTCACAAAATTGTAGGCACATACCTGAAAATATTACGATGGCAGTAAGAAGAGCGTATTCTGCGTTGTCAACTGTAAGTAAAGAAAAGAAAACAATACATTATATTATAAGCCAAATATATAAAAAAATGTTTTAAACCCGACGCCGCTTATAATGTCTTGCTGTGTTTGTCAATTTTCCTGCTGCACTAATTTCATGTTAACACATGTTCAATATTCACACTTCGACCACGTCAACCCAAAAATCCTGTCGGAGGTGAATTTTTCTAAACTCTACATTTGCTTGTCCTGGACTTCAAAATTAAAAATAAGTTAATAATGGCGTACACGGTAGTTTTGATCCTGATCTAAATCATCATTGTATAACATTAATCAATAAATTACATTCTATGTTCTTGTGTCTTCCTTACCCTTCATTGTGCACATATGCCTACAGAAATTGAAGAGTGGGTCAGCTGAATCACCAACACCAGCCATACAATAATTCTCACGAGAATAGGGATGATTGTTTGCGAACACAATCGTGTCCGTTTGAAAATCGTATCTTCTAGCTGTGCGTAACATCATCACTTCAGAGGAACAAGCCTACAAAATCAAAGAAAACGACAATATTAGGAATTTTGCAATAAATCTTTCAAACAATTGAGTTAAAAGAAATTGTCAAAGAACAATTTGAGGAAAATAAATAATTATATGCTGATCGATCCATCATTCAGTTGAAATTTCGGAGGACTTTCATTATGTCAATCCTCTTCATTTCTTCCAATTATTCGTATAACCTTCAGCAAGGTAATTTGATCTTCCCGAAGCAGAGTATCAAATCCCGGGAGCCTTTTGGCAAATTCTACGGTTAGTTGTACCGTAAGAATTGTCATCTCCGTTATGTGTTTGAACTTTGCCTCACTGTCGTGAATTTGGACCGGAGGTTCCTTTTTATCCCCACCAGCAATAGAAAACAAACAAAAGAAAATGTTTACATCAACATTTGCTCATTTACCTTCAGAAGCGTGATTTGGTCCTCCCGCTCTAGTTTGTCGAAGCCTGGTAAGCGTTTGGAGAATTCTACGATTAGCTGCACTGTCAATATTGTCATCTCAGTGATGTGTCGGAACCGAACCTCACTCGCATCCTCTCCCTCGGTTGGGAGCGACTATATTATTGACCAATAAGCGAAAGAAAAAAGTTAACCATTTTGAAGAAAAGTGGAAGAAACATTCCATGTTTGTAAGTGCGTGTGTATAATATCATGTTATGTGTATATAAAGATTTTTCAAAGAAAAGACAGTAGAAAGAAGAAATAGAAAATCCCCATAAAGATTACTCAACACATTTTTTTTGCAAAGAGCATTGAAGAAGATTCAAGGAATCATACACAAACATAGAGTTTAACAGTACACAAATTAATATTCTAGAAAGATAACACAATGATAATATAATGTTTGTATACTTACGCTTAATCGCTTGAGATCTTCCTCTGAGGGCTGCTCGAACTCATCTTGAAAGTAAACTAATCGATTGATTAGCTCCTCCTGCTCTACGCTGAGCGACCTGCCACCTATAGTTGGGTGCTTTCCCGTCGACAGTCTATCAGGAGTCATCAGCCTTTCCTCCTAAAAAAGAAAAAAAAAAGAAGCGAATATGAGAAATAAATACATATACATAAAAATTTGTGCAACCGAAAACATTGCTAAAATTATTCAAGTGTAAATGACGTCAAACATCCTTTCGTAGAAATTGCTTAAACTCATTGGAAGGTTTGGATACAGTTGGTTTGCGTTTATTGAACATGTAGGAACATGGACAGAGGTATTTGAATATATAATATGCTGTATTGTTAAGTCACGTGGATAGATCAAAACTATGGTTAGTATTTTCTCACCTTACTAATCTCCACTTCTTTAGGTGTGGGAGACTGAGTCGTTGAATTGGGCTTATCCTTCTCTTTTTGTGCTTTCTTAGCTTCCCTTTTTACAGCACATTGGTACTCAGGTACGACGCCTGTAACAAAGACAATGATAAAAATCTTGTATCTTCAAACACGCAAGCTGTTTATTAACAAATTTTTAATTAACACAACATTAGCTTTCTTACATTCAGGCCGCATTCCAACTGTGAGGCACTTCTTCAATCGACATTCTTGACATTTTCTCCTCATATACATATCTATCTCACAACTATTCCCATATTTGCATTGGTACACAGCGTTCTTTGTGATACTTCTTCGGAAGAAACCTGTAAAGGGAAAGAAAAAAATTCCACATGTTATTATAAACGCTCCAATGAACTGTCGCAAGTAATTTTTTACATCAACGACCAAAAGTTATACAAAAGCAAATAATAAGACCTCGACTACGAGGAGACATTGGCCGATGATGAAACACCGATGACGCCCATACAACTTACATCGTCTTACATTTTATTTCCGTTTATATTTAAAAATCTACTCACCTTTACATCCTTCACAGGTGAGAGCATTATAGTGGTATCCAGAGGCTCTGTCCCCACACACCAGGCAGAGTTCTTCCTGTTGTCGCGGAACGGGGCCTTTCTTTTTCTTTCCATCCCCACAGCTATCCGCACCAAATCCACCAGGAGGGGAAAGATCTTCTCTTCCTATAATCATCATAGAAAACGGAAAATGTTTCATTATTCACGTTGTTCCCAGATTATCCTTTTCCCTTTTTTGCACGTTTAGCAAATCTATTTTTGTTTCAAGTCAAAAAGATGCTTTCTCTTTCCTAAAGACTCTCAATCGTATGAGTTCATATTCTAATTATTACTAATTTTACATTTACAACATCCACCATCCATTCACGAAAAACATCCTCTCTTATCCGTTCCTTATCATCATTATTGTTTTTATTATTATTGCTACAATGGCATTATTCCAACCGATTGTGACTCTGTAGTATCTAGTTCCCTATAGTCTATAATACGAGCTACTGGGTATCTCTTCCTATAATTCCTTATCTTCTAACAGTCATCATATTTTCCTCTCATCTGGACATTGTACCATCAAACATAATTATCTCTACAATTATTTTTATCTACTTAAGGGGAATTGTTCCCATTATACGTTCGTCACTACGTCTCAGGTGAGTTTTCCCTACAAGTCAAATTATCACATAACATTACATGCTATAGAGTGCAACATAGCACTTCTTCTCCATTTTCCATTCCTGATCATCATCATCATCATCATCACCTCTCGATGATTACAATTGCGTTTGCTTTGCTGTTAGGTCAATAACTCAGGTGCATTTCAAGGTTAGCGTGTCAGTGTCCTGATACTTCCATGATGATGATGATCATCATCATCGCTCACTGCTTGGGATATATACCCGTCTGCTTACACTACATACAAATACGAACAGGCGGAGCTTTCCACACTACTACGCCACCAAAGTCACATACAAGCAGTGGCAGTAGTATCCATGTACGTATCTAACGCAGAAAAAGAGTTCCATTCTCCATACAAGTTATGTACCACTTCTTGTTGCCTCAACACTATTCCATACACACATATCACATAATCGTCCATTCCTCCATACACCAACAAAACCAAAGCCAAACCACCTCCTTCTCCAACTTCAATGTTACATTCTACATATTTCTAAGTTTCGCTCTTTACACACTGCTGGTTTATTCACTAAACCTTTCCCTTTCATCATATTATTATCATCATTACAAAAAGCTTTTACTACTATAAGTCTATTATTACTGAAACTTATATGCCTATCGGCATCTTCTCTCATGGAATAGAGTCGCATGCTGCGCACCACTACTATAACTCGCAGCAAGTAGTCGCTTAACATTGAAAATAGCAAAGAGCTAAACATAGAGAACTTGTAGCGAAATGTGCAAGTACACATTACATACCTACCTATATCCGATCTATGCTATTTCTCTGCAATTTTCAAAGAGAATACGCAGCAAAGCGGAGAAAGAGACGGAATATTAATTCTAAAAAAATCTCCATTTGGTTACTTTAGGATTACTTCTTATAGCTGAAGGCTCTATATATTATACTATGTGTTTTATTTATATACATACATTCATCTTCTCGCAGATACTAAGCACGTACGGCAAGTCGTGGCGGAGATAAATTATTCCTTCCTCAAGCAACTTAACTAACATTATCAAGACGGAACACTTTTTTTTCTTTCTTTTACATTCTTTTTTCTTTGCAGACTGGATACTTATATGCATAATATAAATGTTATAGGGGTATCCGAATATATATATATCATAATATGGACATATATATAGTATATTTGTATCCGCAGTCCTCATAATACTCATCATTCCGTTTCCATCCTTCTTCCACTATAACAATATTACGACGAATCTACAATCCTATTCAACCATCCATCCAGCAGCAAAAATTATTGTTTGCAGAAGAAGAAACAAGACGAGCCTGAGAGAGAGGGTATCGGCCTTTCACAAAACCATGCTATACTACTTCCACTACTATCAAAACTTATTATCATGACACAACAAAAGCATTCTTTTCTCCTGCATGAGAGAAGCACTCAAGCCTGGCGTCAGCCTTTACACCGACACAAACGACGTGCGCTGCTGCTGCTACCATTAAAAGCACACATAAGAGAGCTCGAAACTGACTTATTTAAACGTAACATTCAAAACTGCACATCATCATCAAATACAATCATACAACAATAATAACAATCTTACGATAGAGAGACTTGCTCATTACAGTTCATATGAAAGATGGAAGGTACTAGCATTGTACGTGTGTATATTATGTCGTACACTGCTGATATAATAAAATATGGATGGATGTTTGATAATGATTATGATTATTATTGCGATAATGATAATGCCGTGTGTGTTACGATATCTACGCACTTGGGAAAATATACTTTTTATGTTGTATAATGTACCATGTTGATTTTTTTCTGATGACGAAGACCAAAATCAATGTTGAATGTGTGTGGACATAATCCAATTATCTATTTTTTTTCTTTAACTGAGCAGCCTTGTTTCTCTCTGCATCTGACAGACGGGAGACAATTGGTGGCATGGAACACGAAACAGGTAAAATGCTACTAAATATATAATATATATGCATGCATTTTAATTGTTTTTTGTGTGGATACGTATCTCTCTACCTGATGAGCTATCGGAAAAGCTGGAAACTGCCAGAGAATGTTGACGTGTCGTTGTCCGCTTTCCAGTTGTAAATGTTACATTGCTACCACTATGATGATTGTTACTGGCACTGTTACTACTATTGTTAGTTCCATTGTTATTACTATTATTGGTACTGATAATGCTTCCCGTGTTTGATTCAACACTCCCATTGTTCACATACACATTGTTAAGATCGAGATCCCACAAGTCCAAGTCCACATCCCCATTTGCACTACTACCCCCACCGATACTTTCTTGGTCGCCTCCAATATTTGTTTGTGACACAATTACATCAGTAATTATCAACTCTGGATGGTGACCATGATGCGGTTGGTTGTGCTGGTGGTGTTGTCCATGATGGTGATGATGATTGTGCCCATGTCCATTGACATTCACGTGATTATTGTGATGGTTATGATGTGCGCCATGCCCACCATGATGATGACTCTGCTTGTTGTTGTTACCGGAGGACGAGCTACTCGTGGCCGATGAACTGGTCACTTCCGAGTCGTCACCCATTATTGAAATAAATTCGGATTTCATTCAAAATGGAATTTAAGGAGTAAACTCCTTCCGTCGTTCCCGTCAAATATAACTTCAAATTTACACAAGCTGAATACTCATAAGATGAGTACAGGAAATCAAGTGGACACATTAAACTAAACTAATAACAAAGTCACTTAAAAACTATTTTCTTAAACAATATTTTGTATGAATTATATTAATCCTCGGTACCAGCAGTAAAAAAAATTCTCACTGACAGCGCACCACACAGAATGCTGTCTGCTGTCAAGTCACTTTTTTTATCCCTTCCTATTCTTCCTTTTTCCACCTTGATTCATCTACGTTCTATAAATCTCAAATGAATCCGGAGCGTATCGCAAGCGGAGATATTATGATTGTGTGTGTGTGTGTGTGTGCGGAGTTGATGAGATGCCGAAGATGTAGAAACAGCAGAAAATGTAATTTTCTCTCTCCTTTGAATATGGAATATAAATATATCGCAGCAACGTTGTTTTAATGATTTACTTTGCATATAAGACGTTGGGGATACCACATAACAATATTATTACTTCTCTTCTCCGTGCTTAATACAACCAGTAGTAAAAACCAACTAATGCATGACATGAAACAGCAGCTCTCGTTCACTTTTTTGATAGAGAAACAACAACAACAGCAGTCAATCCGCAAAGAAAATGTAAATGGCCTGGCCTACTCTATTAGTATACTCACTCCGTTCTTCACTTCTTGTCAGTCAGTCAGAGAACTCAGATATGCAATGCACAAGAGTTAAAAACAGCGGATGCTATTATATCCTCCTTTTACTTGCCTGCCTCTCTCTCTCTCTCTCTCTCTTTCCATCCATCCATACTTTTGCTGGATTCTTCTCTTTTTTACTGTCTCTCTCACGCAATAAGCTTTTTTTTACATTTAGTAGGAAAAACTCCAATACAAGTGCTACTATATAATATCCATCTTCTAATAGTATGCTATTATAAAACATAGTATGAGCACGGCATGGCAATAATGACGGCGATGATCATGACGATGTAGGATGTCGACTGACTGGAGGAGGTGTTCAAGTTTAAGGTTCTTTGCTTCCATTCCAACCATCCATACACATGCACATAGAAGACTACGCGACTATACCACCACCAAAACTCCACACTACATTCACAAGAATAAAAGTGTAAGTGGGTGGCGTGCGCTCTGTGTTCTTTCTGTCGGGTGGAAACTCCTTTCGGGGGCTTACAACTTATATAACTCTATACTCTCTCTGGCCAACTCTTTCCATCAACTTTAGGGCAGCAGTCTACCAGAAACACTATTTCCCCGTGCTTCCATTCTCTGCAACGCTATACTCATTACGTTATATCCTCTCCCTCTCAAAGTCTCAACCAGAGTTTTTTACTACTTCACTACATAAACAACTCCTCCGGCTCGCTTGCCAGTGTGCTTCTTTTCCAACATTATTGTACAACACCATATTATGTATACGAAACCACATGTCTGTCTCGTTTTCATTGCTGCTGTATTCGCAAATGCTTGCATACATACCTTGCCAAATATTCCACTTGGGTCCAATAGCAGGTACATGGTTTCATGCATATAATATAGTGTGGAAATATCTTTCACAAAAAAACCGAACCAACTAGCAGATCACTCACTCTTTTTTTCCAACAACCAAAATCATCCAGCCGCAACAACACAACCATATTATTATATATAGAAATACACAGAACCAGCAGCAGCAGAGAGCCACAATATAATCATCATCCATCACACGACCCAACATTGAGAGAGTTCATATGAGTTTCATAGCAAAAAATTTCTCTCACGAGTTTACTTTTCTGGTAGTTCTTTGCTTTGGAGCTATATTCTCCCCAAAATATACAGATATATACATTTACACGTAAATAGGTATAAACTTGGGGTATAAAAAATCAGCAAAACCATGCTAGAATGAATGCAGAAATTCATCCACCATTATTCTAGAGTAGAGCTCTTATAATGCTAACAACCTCGACATGCAATAATCCTATCGTTCGTTCACTACCAGCAAGTAAAACATAATAATAATAACACCAACAGAACCACCATCATCGGCTTAAACTCATAAGCTTACTTCACTCACTTCTCCATCATCATCATCATCATCACCCATTATTCCATGAAAACATGCAGCGCAGTAATAATATATCGTGTAATCACATCATTCAAGCATTGTATTATCCTCCGAAGAAAAAAAACTGAAATTATTTGTGATACTTTTATATTCGCCATTACGATGGTCGTTTGATACATGTAACAAATCGTTTCATTTAGATGCTCAGCACTCAGACGTACTTCTCCACATTTTTGCCTGGTCATATATAATATGAGAAAGTAAAGGAGTATTTAAGGTGATAAAAAATTGTTCATTCGTGAAAAAGGGGAACTAAGCATTTTCTTTAAGACTTTGATGCATACATGAGCCTACTGCGCCATCAACCCAGCTTATAATACAACTACTTTTTACCCATCCCAACCACCCAAAAAGATAAACAAGTACATGTTTGCTTACACACTATTCCTTATTCCATCGCTTTTACCTTTATCTATCGCAATAATGGACAATTCCTTTATATCATATACATGGTACATAAAAATAATAATTTCTTTTCAAAGCAAAACACGTCTAAACGTCCATCATTCTATATCCATACTTCCATCCATCCAGTTTTTTATCGGTATCAGCTAACGTCATTGCTTGTTTGCAAGGTACAACGTTCAGCTTTTTATATTTTTGTACTCGTCTGACTGCTATCTACTAAAGTTCTTTGCTTACTTTAAGCAAACTTTCAACTTTTTGTTTGTTGATCCATATGATCATCGTCATAAGTCTTTGATGTCTGTTCACCTTTATATGCCCACATGGATAGGTACACTTTTTGCTTAAAAGCTTTGTTCCCAAAATGAGCTGCGCCGAGTTACCTATGCTAGCTAAATGGTATGCATAGGTGTAATGCATGATGTAATTTACCGAGGTGAGTTGGATACACTATTAAGCTACAGATTCTGTTCCTCCATGTCATGTCCACGTCGTCTTTTCTGTGACGATCATAAACAAGTACAGGTAGGTATACAAACGCCACGGAGAATAATAGGATAATAGAGATAATGATAATTGGCAAATAATTCTCTCCTCAAAACGTTCATCTCCTGCTTCAAACATGGCTAGGCATACTGTACGAAAGTAAAAGAAACATACTTTGTACTTGTACATAAATTATTAAGTCCACTATTGTTACTGCGTGCACTTTATCATCATTAGAATCGCATCATCATCCATGATTCATCATGAGATTACGGATGGGTGTCTATGTAATGTGGACTCTTCCACATTTTTTCATGTGTACTTAAAAGCACAAACCCATTCCAAAAAACACGGACATAAAATAGCAGCCTACACAAACTAGTAGAATATGTAAACGCTATTTTCTAGCAGTATTTGCCTTTGTTGTTGTTATTATTATTACAGCAATTTACACTTCAAATACCCCATCTAATCCAATCTATTTCACCACTACTCCACACGCTAACAATGTATCGTAGTAAATAACGTGATTTTGTTACGTACATACGCTTACATGCTCAGGTGTTTAAACTTTGCTCTGGCTTTAGTATTTCAATCATATCGCTCGCTCGTGTGCCTTTTTCTATTCCAGAATTATCAGACCTAGTGACTACTATATACAGTCTGACCGATTATGATTGTAAGAAGAGATTTTACTGGCTTTAACAAGAGCCATTTTAACAGTAGCGCATACATATATATATATCGTATGACTATTGCCTACATATTTTGTTCGTTTGTCGTAAAACAATATTATTTGCTGACATGTTAGAACTCATCCATCCATCATGCTGTAGCAAAAAGCAATAACAATAATTTTGCACTTTTACTAGCCTGCTGCCTTAATTTGCAGCTTGCAGGTTAATTTACCACAGTGGTCGTTTGTATGTTTTTAATGCATCGTATCATGTACTCTACATATTAAGTTCAGAAAATTTACTTGCAGGACTATGGACAAAAACGCATACATCACGACCACATATAGATACGCTTTATGCATATTAAGCGTACTATAATAAACGAGTTTAACATCCTATTCTTTTCTCGTTGCCCATTCATTTCTGTGTTCTATTACGTTGACATTTACAAAGATGACCTTTAGAAGGTAGTAAAAATCTGTGTAGTGATAATTATGTTCTGCCATGTGTAGACTCCACCGGCTGTGGTTTAAGTCATTTGAACTGCCTGTTGTTTTGGAAAATTGCCTTATCTTCTTCGTTTGCATATCTCTGACTATTGCTAGCAACAAAACTAACTACTACTACCTTGTATCGAACATAAAATTCTAATTTACTATCGTTTGATAGCCCATTCATTTGCATCACAGGTGCAATTCTGTGAAAATTCAATCATAAAAGAGATGTGAGAATAGAAAAGCTAATTTTGTCCCTCTCTGAAAAAAGCGTCTCGGGTGGAGAGTTGAGATGAAGCCTTGGTGTCGCCTGCATGCATGAGAATTGGAGGATATGACAGCGCTAATACATGACCTTTTCACTCACTCTCACTCACAAAACCCACTTTTTCATCGCAACACAGCAGTTGCGTTATTTGATCATGTAATTTTCTCCTCCTGGGAGCTGTTATTGTGCACAAGGTGGAAAATTTAGCATTTACATAAGAGCTAACTCCACCCTTTGAATGCTTTTTATTATTGTTGAACTAATAAAATCACCTTCAACCCAAACTTCTATTCCAAATCAACAACCCTTTACAACTTGTGAATTTTGTGCTTGCACAACTCTTTACACAGTGGATGTTGTAAATGCAGCGAACGCTTTGTTAACTACTTTAAGGTGAAAATGGCATGTGAAGGTTAAATTCAAATTCCAAGTAATGTTCTTACCAATATGAGGACTATAAGGATCATCCAGGCTTCCCGGAGGTGAGGTGAAGGTAAAACCTTGAGATGCATTAATATGACTTCCTGGCGATGACTCTGAGTCCCCCCAGTCATTATTTGAAGATTCATGTCTGATTCTCTTGGCAGGTGGAAGTCCTACATAGCTGTCCCCTCCGTCACCTGGTTGGCCCGGTGGGGGTAACTCTGTTTTTATAGTTACCACTGAAGACTCTGATGATGGTGGGAGGCTTACGAGTAACCCAGGACCTGGGTTTTTCCTCTGGAACATTCTGAAAAACGAATAACACGTAAATTTGAAAAACCTGTAAATCTACTGACGTATGACATCATCTTATCACTACTACGTCTATTGATTAATTTAACTACAAAAAGTTTGAAAGTTTGGCCATTAAAACTATAAAAAATCAGCTCAGTCGAACTCAAGTTGAAGTACACAAACTGTACTATAACGTAACGCACAGCTAATAAACCAACTTTATTACGCAGCCTTGAAATAGTTCAATGCTTCATTGTTTGAACTCTGCTCTCTGAGAGTTACAATTACAAACTTTGTCCAATTATAGAAAAAACTCTATTCCGTAGTTGAATTTGCACGCGAATTGAATTTCCAAAAAGTTTCCACACAGACAAAGCTACTCATATCGAATTTCATTTCATCGTAATCATTCATTGTTCATTTCTGGAAGAATGGTCGCGCTAATGATCAAGCAACACATAGACAGATATTATAGCGTATGTACTACAAAGACTTGCTTGCCTAATGTTTACACAATACTTTACACACGCCGACTGATTGTGAGAATCTGATCAAGTAACTTAATGCCTTCCTGCCTGAATGAGCAGCTTTAACATCGGCAGCATCAGAATTCGATATCAGCAGCAGTTTTTAAACATTATTATTATTCCACCACCCTTCTTTCTTCTTTACGACTTGTCTTTGAAAACTTCTAAAGAACACAGAGACGCACCCTTATTACATACATTACAGTCAGCATTACAGCATTCATTTCATGCATAACTAGCTATTTATGTATCGATAATATACACATTATTATTATTATCATTTCATACCAATAAATAGTTTCAAGGCCTTTCTCTGTAGATACATAAATTTTAAATATTAAGATTGCATATATGATAATATATAGACAGTGGTAAGAAAACAGAATATAAATATTATAACATTTGAGACAGCAAAAACGTGACTGAACTCTTACTCATCTTCCGACACCAACCACGATGCGGTGATCCTCTCTGCAGAATGAAGATCATGCCTGACATTCATATATTGTAAAAGCAAACCTGCCTGCAATAGCTCTAATCGTGCTATACTAAGGGTAACATTTCCAATACGAGATCAAAGCCGGATTATACTCGGCTCAAGATCATCTAATGTATTTTGCTATGGCAAAATTTTGATCCGAGTTTCAAAACCCTGTGATCTCGTATTAGAAATATCACCCTAAGTATATTCTAATATTTCATTTAATAGGAATATTTTCTGAAGTCACCATGGACATGGAACATCACCACACTTCAAAACAACTTTAAATGGCAACAAGATCAAAAGGCAAAATGTTCTTTGAAGTTACATTTAATCTCCTGGAAAACGCGTGATAATGAATGGGAATGGGAGGCCGCGATAGTTGTCGTCATCGTCAAAGTATTTATCTAGGAATCTATCTATGATGCAATGTGTCTGAAAGCCTTCAGGCACACTATACTCATACGTGACCTGACTACTTCAGAAACAAGACAGAACAAGAGGAAGTTTGCTAACCTAAGGACATATAAAAGTAGTAAAAAAGTGGCGGTTATACAAAAATATGAAACAAAATGTCTAAAACGACTACTCAAAATTAGCACGGTTGGACGTTTGGTCTTGCGCCAGTTAAAGTATATCTATCTCTGTGAATACCAAAATAACGATCCTTAAGCTTAAAACAAAACTTTGAGTGATTTTCTCATCTTCAATTTGCTTTCATTTATGCACTTTAGGATGTTTAATTTATCATACTTTTGTATCATTCACCCATAAACAGTCGATGCGGTTCCTGCAACATCTAACCTCCCCCAATGTGAGTAAAAGTGAGTCTAGCTAATAGTTACGTGTAGCAAATCATGAGGATCCCATTATTCTCAGAATGAACTTGCTTTGATGATCATCATGTCATGCTCATTCTGATGACGAAATGATGGATGTTTGGTTATGCATCGTTGTTGTTTTCAGTGACATTGACACTATGACATTTAAAGCATACTGCCTCAATAATGATCTTGCTCTTGCTCCACTTTCCATTATCGCCAGCAACATTTTTGTCATCATCATCGTAGCGAATTCATTATGAGATGGTCGACTGCATTCATTAATAATATCAGCATCGTAAACTACCTACAACCTATTCAATGCCCAGTCATAATTACATTTTACTCATACTTATATACTCGTATACTTTTTCATCATTATTTTATGAAGAAGAGCCTTTACTTACTACTTTCCATTATCGTTGTTGTAATTAAAGATTTGTTACAATTGAAGTACTAACAAGTGTAACGTGATACAAAAATAATTACTAACGTGGGCGGATCTTTTCCTTTGTTCATTTTGGTGCCATCATTTTTCACTGTATATTATATAAATGAAAATAATCATAGCATTTCAATAACAAACGATAATATTATCAAATAACTTTTAAGCATGAATTTGTTACTGTTGAAGGAAATGGAAAGTTCTAATGAGTTTGTGAAATCGACGAAAATAAAAGGATCCAAGAGTTGAAAGTTTGCTACACAATTTTGCATTTCTCAATTTATGTCCAATTTTATTGAAGTTCTGTCGAACTGAACAACTGTGTGTGAAAAGCAACGTTTCCTGACCACGGTCACACTAAAAGAGATGGAGGGAATGGTGAGCTCCAGGCTAGAATACTTAGCAATTTGCATAGTTCAAAATCTATATGTACAATAATATCCCATTATTCAATGACATATATATCGTAATATCGTAATATTCGTAATGTTCGAGTTCCCGAAATAGATTATTTTGAATGAAAGCACTCAAAAGATCAAAAAGAAATCATGCCCTGTAAACAAGAGCTATTTCATCATATTACCATCTAAAATCTCTTTTATCATTTCATTCCAACTAACGGTCATGGACAAGGCGACAAGTTAAACAGGTTCACATCCTATCCTAAAGAAATGCTAGAAACTGAGGAAATTATCAAATCTAAACGACAAGTCCATGTTCAACACACGAGACGACTTAAACTTATTACGAGTTGGTAAAATTCAATATGCACTTCACAGCATCTTATTCAATATGGTCCAATATAAATATATGCACTAAATGTCCTTTCTTTTGTTTATTCGCCTTCGTCTTATTGCGTGATTTATTAGTTTTGACTATTTTTTCTATATAACTGTGACTTGATTTGGACCTTTTATTATCAATACACAGAATCCTTGCACGTTGCATGGCTTTACAACATAAGCTCGCAGACTCCTTCATCCCAAATTCATCATTTATCAACCCAACTTAAGTTCAAGTAAATGACTCGTGAGCGAATAATACATTCTTTGTTGTCTCTTTGCCTTAAGTTTACAAAGTCCTTGGTCGTCATACTTCCTCTCTATTCATTCCTCGCATAGACAGTTTCTGCTCTACCAAGCAAAGCAGTTAAAATAGGCTATTTGCGTACAACCATTTTCTTCCCTAGCCGTGAAGATAAACTTGCGCTGGTGCTGGTAATATTGCTGGGCGGTTTTTGTCTGCTTCTTCCCTGACATATTCAACAACAATGTTATGAGAGTCTAAAAGGGATAATAATAAGCTATAATGATTGCCACATTACCAAAAAACATACTAACAAAGTTAGCAGACATTACATACATATCGCACATACATAATAGCTGTGTTTTTTTTTTGCTTTTCTTTTCAACAGGAAGATTAAGCAGCGGCGGTGCGGTTTATTATTGCCTATATTATTATGTATGTCTTCTCGACTATTTTTTACTCCAATCTGCCATGTCCTCAGCCTAACTAACCTAAGTGCTAAACAAAATGAGTGAGCGAGACTAAAAAGATAAGGAAGCTCTCTGAGCTCTCTCTATCTGAACGCGAGTCACATTCGCTCAGCGTTTTGTCCTTCATGACCAAGGTTGCAATAACATCACACTCGCATACAAACACACACAGGCACCATTTTTTCACGATGCCACGTTGAAAAAAGAACTGAGTACACAACAGCATATCATATCATCATCACCACCACCACCGCAATTTTTAGCAACAGCCAACCTTATAGTTCAGCTCAGTTCAGGTTTTTTGGATGTTATTATTACCGAAGTACACTCACACTTAAACTATTATGCATGCTCTACGTTAAACTCTAAATATTGTTCCATGTTTTTCCATTTATTTCGCTGATATATGCCGTGATAGTGCAATAATGTGATACGTTGTTTTTGCGGCTAGTGCTACTGTACACAAACATTCTGTAAACTAGAATTGCACAGCAACTAGTGAATAACTAGAGGAGTAAAAGAGACTACAAAACTTCACTCGGCACATTTTTCGTTCGGTCAAACTTCATGCTGCTATGCTAATACCTACGTAATTCATACGCGATTAATACTGCAAAATAAACACAAACAAACGAACGACACAGGAAGATCGTAGTACAAGGTTAATCTATCAGAAATGAAAATGTTTGGTGCTGCCATACCATGTTTTAAACCTACTCATATATAAACAATCATGTAGGTGGCATGCCATGATGATGATGTGATAGTATAAGATGGCAAGGTAAGACATATGTCCTGAAAATGCAATAATAATGTTACTACGTCATAATATATAACAACCAACACCATTTTTATCTACTACCACCTTCAAAGCAGCAAAGCAAACCATAAAAACCATTTTACCCCTTTGTGCCTGTGAGTTGAACAACAGGAGAGAGAATAACATAATCAACAAGAAACTAAACAAAACGCGAACTAATCAACGAACTCTCAAAGAGTAAAACAAAAGCTTAACGAAATTTATTCCATGCATTGTTTCAAGCTCCAAAATTTCCTTGTTACTGCTCCAAGAGAAAAAAGAAAATATAGATGCCACCAGTGCCGCAAAACGTATCTAGATACTAGATGAGCATAACATGTTGTTTCTCCTCCATCACATTCATACCAATTCTTAATCTATTCTAAAACAAAGCTGGTTATTACTGATACATTTTGTGCATTAAAGCAAGATTAGAACGTATGATCGATCGCAAGTGTAACTGTCTTGATCATGTCATATATTCATGTCTTAGATTTAACGTCCTCAGTACATTTATGGACACTACATTTGTTGGCAATGCAATAATGATAATTACGAGTATACAATTTGTTTATACACACGTTTGTATATGTAGCATAGCAGATCAAACGAGTTTATCATTACTTACACTCACAGTCAGTCACCGTGTTATTACGCACAAAATCAATACTTTGCAAAAATAAATAACAGGCAACACAGAAAAGAGTAGGTATGCATGATAATGATAATGTACTCCGACTGGAAAGATATATTTGGCTTGGCAAATAAATGTATTGTATTTACATACCAACGAAAACGCAAAGTTCACCAAACTAGAAACAATTGACTCTTCTTACTAAATCATTGACTGTGTAAGTAAAGTTAAAGTTCGTTGTAATAATATGCATATGACACTGGTGATGATAATACCTTTTCTCGACGAACATAGCCCAAAAACTACATTCATACATTCTGCATTAGCGCCACATGTAGAAAAAACTCATCAAAAGTTAGCAATGAATTAGGATATATTAATTATGTAGTTCAATTGACCTATTTATATGGGGTACTTGTTATACGATGTACGTAGTAATACAAGCAAGAGTGCTACAAGGAATGCGCTCATAAATACCAAGAAGATCATCAGGAATAGGATTCACCGATTCCAACAAAAAATCTATAAAAAGGTTAACAATGGCCACATACATAAATACATATACCTATACTTTTTAAAACATGCCAAAGTGTTTTACGTATGTATGCAAAAAATAAGATGCATGAATATTGTATGAACATGTGTAACGTTTATCTTTCATCATATAGTCATCAATAAGCCATAATAATATAAACCATTTTTACTACATTCAAACTTGCAAAACGCAGCTATTCCTTGGCCTGGCACAGACTGCATTAACGACCGACCCCAGAACAAAAATATTTATGAGCACATTTATGCATTCCTTTTTCTTTCTTCTTCATAAGACACTCCTTTCATCCCTAAACGATACGTCTACACATCACCAGACAATATTTCCACATGTGCACCAACACGTTTTCGTTGTCCAATCACCGCAAGTTATGCTACTCCTATACTGTCAGCTTTGCAATTTTCGCTGTTTTTAATCAGTAACTCAATAGTAAGTCAAGGTATCCTCCTCTCAGCAAAATTATCATCCGCAATCCCCAACAAAAACACAATCCTTCACTTTGAACTGATTTGCTCTTCACTCCTTCACCTTCTTACTATCATCCTTAAAGACAATTCCTTGTCCCTTACCTAGTAAACTACACAACACCAAAGAACAATGTTTCTTGCTCAATGCAATAACAAGTTTTCATGAGAATGCGAAAGCTAGCATAGAATAGGTAATCATGTATACATAGGTATTTTACTAGGCTAAAAGGTATACTTTTTCTTATAAAACTACTTCTTTTGCTTGCACCCTATCCAAAGGCTCACGTTAAATGACGTTGATGTACGTGATCTGTTGTTGTGGTACGTTATAATAAAAATTACATTATGGAGCTTTCCATTTATGGTGTCGCGTAAAAATTAAGTTACCCTCCCCTTCACACACACATAAAAAATACATGGGGTTCTATTCCAAGGTAGCGCTGACACCTCCCTCGACATGCGACGTCGTCAATGTATAGCCCCTGTGAGCCTAGTTATGATTTTGCTAGGAGCACTTCATTTTATCTTGTTTTGCTTTAATAACTATTCGCTTTTCTACTCTCAATCGAAGTCATAAAACGTCTGTCATTTTTCTAAGAAAAAAGGTGAGTTTTGCGTTTGCCACTTTGGTTTTTATATACCAATCAATCAAGCAACTATAATGTTTCTGGCTTCACAGGCTGTTATTTTATGAATCCAGCGGTAACATAAGCGGAATTCAAGAAGACGCCACAAAGGCAATTTTTAAACTTTAATCTCTAGTTTTTAATAATAAAGAAATCAATTCCAAGATTTGTTTGGCTGCAAATATCCATCAATATTTATATAGTACACTGGCGCTAAAAGGTCCTTAGAAGAAATACCCAGAATCAAAACTGTAAGATTTTAAATTATACTGCATTTCATGCGTCGCGTGCTTAAGAAAAACGCTAAGATAACGCTACAACTTCCACACAAAGTGCATACCTATATGCATACTCATACACGCATAGTGAAAATAATTATCAGTAGAGATTTACAATAATCTTCTTGCTACAATACATCATAATAAAACACAAATACTACCTCTAACAATAAGTTTTGCATAAATACAAAGTATATAAGGATTGTTCGAAGCATACAAAATGTCAGTATTACACACATTTTTCAAGATCTCAAACGCCGTAGATATAGAGAAACCTCAAAATGTACTTACTAAGCATGCAATACTCTGACTTTATAGTCACCCTTCTTTTTCGTGTTTTCTCCCATCGTATCATAATCATCATGACACAATAAACAATATTAAAAAGCAATGTGCATGCATACAACTATGCAGAATAATAATGATGCTTTTGTGTACTATTTGTGTAGTGTTTGTGAAAGAATAAAGATTATGATTTACTTAAGCACATAATCATCAACAGCAGAGCAAAACCAGTACTGCCTCTTCTCCTCCTCGACTCGCAGGCAGTCAGTAAACCTAATAAACCAAAAACCAGCTTAAAGCTGGCTTTTTACACTTTAGTTACTTTGCTGACTTATTGCTATTGAGGTGGTATGTGATGATAGTAACCTTGTCTGACTGGTAACTCCACATCATTTTTATCAGCACAGAATTTTTTATTTTTTTTGCATGCTACTACTCTATTTACCTAGATTGAATGCTATATGTAGTGCATAGATGCTTATTAAATATATACAAACAGTAAACACAGTGTGCATAATATTATTATAGGATTAGGATGTATGTGTGTATCATATCTGCATTTATCAAAGTAAGTTCTCTTCTTTTTTACTAGAAATACTAAAGAAAGAACGAAGGGGCACATCCAAAAAAATCGAGCAAGCATATACACACATTCTTCCAAAACCAACAGCAGTGAAGAGCAGAGAAAAAAATCGCGCAGATACCATGAAGTAGAAAGATTTTTATGCAAGTTTAGAATTTACAACAGCATACATTAGAGGTGATGGCGGAACACAAATGCATCATCAGATCAAAACAATTAATTGGTGCTAGTAATTCCTTTTTGAAATATTTCTAAAAATCAAAAGGAGTGATGATCATATAATATGGATAAAACAAGCTAAAATGAAATTTCCATATATTCTATAAAAAAAAATAATGAGGATAAATCTCAATTCCAAAAACTCTGAATTCAAAAGCTATTTTTGGTGGCTGAATATGAAACAAATTATACGGGGTTGGTTGTAAATTTATCCGTCAATTTGTGTGCTAAGTAAACACATGGTACACATTCATAAACATAAATAAAACCATGCATTAAATGATATGATGAATGGAATTATGAGCTACTAGCTAGGTAAAGCAGTACTACATGTGTATCACACACGTTGCACCAGAGTGAACAAAGAAAAAATGAGCCGCTTTCTCATATTAATTGTAATAATAATAGCTGTACGTCATACGTATCACAAAAACAAAAAATGACAGGATGTGATTTGAGGCTATTTGAATTAAAATGTGTTACCAATACATATATTAAAAGTGCTACAATCATTGAGTTGGAACCGACGGAATAGATAGTATATTAGATACTGATAAATGAATAGAGGCACACATAACACGTCAAAGGTATGAAAAGCAAGGAAAAAAGAAAAGAAAATGAGATAGACGCGGGGGGAGGGGTAACGTATTGTTGTGGCGGGGGTGTACATGAAGGAAGTTAAATATCCAAGTTGCGTGGATGAATGAAGTGTAATTGGATATATAGACCGGAAATGCAGTAGAGAAGTAATAAGGGTGGACTGCCTGCTGGCGAATGTATGAATAGCAAAAGATATTTATCGTGTGCCTTTCTAGTGTAGTTAAAACCGATTAAAGCATAAAAGTCCAAGAGAATGATTCTTTGCATAAAATTCTTGAGAAACAAACGTGCATGCATATTATGCGCACCATTGAAGTACAGAGACAAGTACGATAACATTCATATTAACAAAGAAATAATGTATTTAAATATTAGCATTAGATAAATGTTATTCCAATTCGCAAATGTCAACAAAACCAGTCAAGTTAATGTTCAATGCTCAAGGATACACAAACAGAATTGAGTTTAGAGATTATGTCCGTGTGTATTTGTAGATATATATATGTAAGCGATTTAAATTACAAAAACCCAGATATTATGTACTTACTCAGCTTTCATGAAGCGCCCGATTTTTATAAATGTTGTTTTCCGACCGAAATATTTATTTCTTAAAAAGCCTAAGATCTATTAGACTGGTGCTTCTTATATATTGTTTCTAAAAATCTCCAAATGTTTCTTTCATTTGCAGCCTCCAACACTTTCCGAGTACCAGCATGTTATTTGTGTTTTACACAAACATGCTGCAAGAAGCAGGTAAAGTTTTACGAAAGCTCTGCTTCAGTATTTAGCACAATATCACATTCCAATAGCAGAGTGGAATAATAATAATGATGAGCACACACAATTTCCATTTGATTTCGTTTCAGCTACAAAAATGATTTAATTCAATGTACGGTTTCTTCTCTCCAACACGAGCAAACAGCATCAACAACATCCAGCACACACACGACGAGTCAATGATGATATCAAACAACAAATATGGAAGAGGTTTTTTTATCTCTTTTAAAACGATTTTCTACTGCTATCTCCGCAATAATAATAATGTGTAACTTTTTTCTTATCTTCCACAATGATTTTTCACAAAATGCAAACAAACTCTATTCACCTTTTCCACTCTGGGAAGCACATACTTTATGCACATTCAGCACAATGTTATCGGCTTTTATCCATTCAATTCAAATGGAAGTCACCCGAGAAGAGGTGTGATCGAACTTAAAGTAAACACACCCGGACGGATGATCCATCATCATCATCGGCATCATCCTGATTACGCGTGGCCCCGTCGTCCGTAGCACATCAATAATCAGACAAACAAAAGACAAAGCACGTAAGACCAAGTGCAAACTATAATATCGCACACATACACACAAAATACTTATTACGAAATCCAGATTTTTTACTGACACACCGATATTATAATGAGGATTCACTTCATACATGCAAACGACAAAATGCCCAAGTCTGAACTAAGGATGATGTGATGATAATGATGCCCCTGAACCATTCAGTCGTGTTTGAATGTGCTGAACATAATATATCTCTGGTGTTGTGTTGTGTGCATTTGACACAATATTAATATCGTCATCGGCCAGTGCTATCAATATCCTTTCCCTTGCTCGTTTCTTTCCAACAACCCTTTACTTCTCCTCTCTCTCTCATTATCTCAC
>JAQIXX010001700.1:0-30877 GCA_034700605.1 Willowsia nigromaculata | reverse complement strand
AAGTATGCGTTTTGCGGAGAAAGTCCTGAATGAAAGTTGTTTAGAATTCAATTTTGAGTCGACTGGTAGAAAAAAAATTATAAATTTAACGATTTACAGATCCAGAGATCCTGAATCCCTGCTTATGTATTGATTTTGATTAAAGTACTTTATAATAAAAGAGGAGTCTACTAGTCTTGCAGGAAAGTGGTTTATAGTGTTTACAGGATGTGTATCCCTTTTATATAAACTTTTCCTTTGCAAAGTTCTATAAAGTCTTTTTACAACTCTTTTTCATGGCTAGTTATTTTCGAAGGTTGAAAGTGGGAAAGATGTTTCAAATACATGCACTCAAGCACGTTTATAGCGTAGTATATTATTCAAGTAGACCTCGTGAGCGGTTGTCTAAAAGTATCCCCATTAATAGGGCAAAAGAAAAATACGCTATAAAAGATGGTCCACAAATTGACGTAAGATCCTCCCTGTGCACACAGCCGGCTAATCTCGTGGTGGCTTTTAATAGCTAGTTTCGAATTAAAGATAGAATGCTCCCTAGGTTCAAACGACTATTTATAAAAATTCATTCATTACACTATCAGTTTTACTACTGCTCTCACCCCCATCTCACCTTGTCTCGTATTTTAAACTTTCTTTATTACAGCTACTTATATCCAGATGGTCGCAATGTCAATCCGGATTTATCTTCAGCAGTTCAACTTACACCGGAAGACCACGTAAAGGTGACCCAGGAGCAATACGAACTATACTGCGAAATGGGATCAACGTTCCAATTGTGTAAAATATGCGCAGAGAATGATAAGGATATTCGAATTGAGCCTTGTGGACATCTGCTATGCACACCATGTCTTACCTCTTGGCAGGTTGGTAAAAAAAGAAAGATAAAAACGACATTTTTATTCATGAGTGAGAGCCATAATAATATTCCTCTTTCATCGTACATCCGGCATAACAAGTCACTTTGACGAAAACATAATAACAATAAAATGTATGTAAATTGAATTTCACAGGAAGTTTATGTATCAACTAATGTATTCTTTAAAATCACTCAAAATTTTATAAACCTAACAATCCATTCAGTTGAGAATATGGCAATTGGCAATCACAGTGATGTCATAGGAGTGACGGAGTGACGTCATCATTGGTTTAGTGAATTGGTGGGTTTAGACCTAAATGCCATTATTAATTTCTTTTTTTCCCGATAGCAATGTAATAAAGCCATGAAATTCCCCCTAGCTTCTTTGATAAATCAAAAATATGGGCTGAGGAATGTGGTGGCATCGTCATGCATGTCTGTCTTCAAACTAAAACATTTATTTGCTATTAGTGAAGGGATGTATGTGGTTTCATGGTTAATTAAGATTAGTTTCAGCTTGTGGTTTTTTTTATCGCGCGACACTCATTTTTTTGTAATTTTACGAGAGGAAAAGTGATAAAGACAAGAATGGCAGTGAAGACTGCAAAATTGTGACGGATTGAATATGAATATTTTATATTTTTTATGACAGGAATCCGAGGGTCAGGGATGTCCATTTTGCAGAGCAGAGATAAAGGGAACAGAGTCAATTGTAGTGGACCCATTCGATCCTCGTAGGCAGCATAAGGCTGGATCCACAGGAAATCTGGTTGAGCTGGATGAAGATGACGAGGTAGAGGAACAACAACATCATCATCCCCTACAAGCTTCACCTCTCATTGCCTCATCGTCTTGATTTGCTTGATAAAATGATAATATGACATTCAGTCATGTTTTATTGATGTGATTTTTTCGTCTAAGAGTTTACTTTGGGAAAGCTGAGCATTGATTTGTACTGTACAGTTTTAGAGCATTATTGTTCTTTTTGCCTACGTTTTTCGGTTGTATTGGAATTTTGTTTCGTTTTAGTCGTCAGTTTTTGTGTTATCGTGTAGTGTATTGTGTGTACCATGCGAAATGTTTCATATTCCAAAAAGAAGCGATGCTGATAAAGACGTAGATTGAATTGTAGGCGAATTAAACCATCTCATAAAATTCTATTTCTCAATATTTTCATGCATGTCGTAACGAAAGTCACAAGAAAGCGTTTTATTTGAACTGGAAAGCAGAAATTTATCCATCATAGATTGAAAATGAGAAGCATTGTTTTTTATTTAATAAATACATACCAGGTCTTCATTCGGCTTTGAAGAATAAGCCATCTGTATTAAAAAGATTTGAGCGGATGCTTTCTCTACGCCAACATACAGCTAGGGAATATATTACCGTATGTCAAGACAGATTTCGCCAATACTTTTCCTGGAACTCAATATCCTATTTTGATCGCTGGAGTCTTGAGAGATTGAAGCAATGTATGCAGAAAGTAGAAGGCAAACAAAAACAATCAAACAAATAATAAACAAATAGTAAATACGAGAAAGATCCTTTCATCTTTCCACTGCGGTAACACAAATATTTTATATTCCATCAACAAAATGTAGGACTTGTGCAATTTTCGCATGAATAATGTATGTTGGTTGCTTGTAAAGAAGGATTATATAATGTTACTCTGCTTATCCCGTTCTCCATATAACATAAATGCACATATGTGGTTTCAAACGTTATAATTATCTCAAGCATTTTGTTTGCACACCTTTTCTAATTTTAAATGGTTATGTATCAGAGTTAATGATGACGATGATGGTAAAATCTACTTATTGCTTAGACAGGTGGAAACATAAACAATTATTGCTAGCATGCTTTTTGCCCTAATTCATATTTACTCAAAAGATAGTTTCCGCAGGAGACATTACATCGTCGAAAAACATGTTTACGTCTACAACTAAGAAAGGTAAATACGTATTTGCAAGATATGAGATTGAAAGGAGAGAGAACTAGTCAGAATTACATTTTGCTGCTGAGACAGTGTGTAGGTTTGAAGTTCTTTGTGTTGGTAATAGTCAGCAGAATTGACAAAAAGCATGGCTTCACACATACGTCATCACTCATCCCAAACAAGAAACAGTCTTTTCAATTTAATGTATTCCATATAATGCCAAGATGAGCTACTCACAAACATTTCAAATTCTCAAGTCAGGCTAATTTCACTGCAGATTTAGATTTTGCAATCGCCTATAGCTCATATCATTTCTCATTGACTGATAATTTTGAAGAAATCGTTAAGTCAAGCCATAAGAATGAAAGATGAGTACGATAAATGATTATTTAGTAAATGTATAAAAAATGAAAGGATGTACGTGAAGTAATAAGATTACACGAGATTTCATCTCATATTACTTGTTATTTAGAATGTAACAAGACGCCAAAATCAGTAATAGATTTGACATTATTCCGTGTTACAAAAGACGATATTTATGAATAGTGTACCGAGTTTAAACTATTATTTTTTGTTTTAAGTATTAGCTAGCGACTTGCTAAGCAGATGCATGGAAAATTTTGTTTGTGATAATCTCTGTGTGTCCCTCGAGGATGAATGTATACCTGTGACATGTATGAATGCTGTTTTTTTCTCAAAATGATTGTGTAATGTGGTCCACAAAATTATGTATGAATGACAACCAAAATATAAGTTTCTCATCTTACATTATTTTTCGTGTTGTGAATGTACATATTTTTATATATAAAAAATTTATTTATTGAATTTGCACGGGAACGCTTGTATGGATAAGTTGTCAATATGAGAGAGTATCAAAAACGAATTGTAAATACAGATTATGTGGATAGAGAGTTTTTGAAAATGTTTTGTTCTTCTGTTTTTGAATATATTTCGGCTTCACATTAATAATTTGTATCGTGTATCATTTCATGTAACTTTAAAATGTTTGTATCCTTACAAATAAACGTATCATCATCGTAAATCTTTTCAGTTTTATAGTAAAACTTTTAATTTGCTTTTCTTTTAACTTAACTAACAGTTCTTCACCATGTATAAAGTGGAGTTTTAATGTCTGTCACCATTATAATTTTAATGATTTGGTTCACATAATACTCGGATTCCATATTATTTAAGTAGAAAGTTTTTAATGCCCATCACCCCTCCCTTCCACCTTCGCCCTTATGACCTAAAATAAATGACAAAATCACGAGGTTGACATTGGAAAATTGCATTGTTAATGTTAACCAACAGGAAGCAAACAACTGGAGTCACGTAAACAATTCATTGCAAGCTCTTGCCCTTTCTCCACGATCTGAAACTCCCGAAAGTCGAGTAAGAACAACTTGGTTATTAAAAACTCTTAATATTGTTTGTACATGTTTTTCTTGGGTTTTTCTCTTAAAACATTTTAGTAACAACTTTTTCTCATTTTGATTTCCCTAATGAGTCTTATACTTATAATGTATTAGAAACAATGAGAAAGCCTTGTTTAACATTGTATGTATGTCGTCTTTATTAAAAGGCGGATAGTCGGAGTCCAGGTACAACCCCCAGGGATTCACCCCGTATTGTTAGAAAAATCCAACATCAACAAGACAATCTCAACCTGAGGTTGGGACTTCACCACCATAGACAGCAGCAACACAAACATGACATTCCAGTACATCAGTCAACTTCTCCAAATGTTGACATCTCTGGAGACCATGCTATTTTCCTGGAAGCGAGCAGAAGTATGGCTACTGGAATTGCGAGCAACAGTACAAGTGGGATTTGTAGTAGCGCATCAAGCAGTAGCGGTAGTGGTGGTGCCGTGGCCATTGGACCAGGTTCTTTGTCTGGCTCCAATTTACTCATGTCCGCAGCAAGTTCGCAAATCAATATTAGTTTGTCCTCGTCACCGTCAGTCGGGGCAAATGTCATTCCAACAATACCACCACCACTTCCACCCAGAAAGATGTCACCGTCTAGAAAAAGTACTCGAGTTACTACCACAGCTCATGATGCTTCAGCCTCTTCTAGGTACTTTAATATACTTTATACAAAAGTTGGCAAGCATTTCAAAAGTATGAAGTTTTCACTACCTCCAATTTTGAATTAGGGCTAGCTCAGAGTCCCCGAGGAATGATCATCCTCAACCAATGAATAGTGTGCCAACCGCTTCTGTATCGAACGGCAGTGAAACAAGGTCACAGCCTCTGGCTGTACTCAACAGAGGTGAGTTTCCAAAAATGACAGCCTCTATAAATACCCAAATATAGATACATACTCCTGGGGAAAGTCGTTTTCATCTTTTTTACTTGTGTCCGTTCCAGGTGAAGCAGTTGAAAATGGGTATGACGTCCCATCAACTACAGTGAACGGTTCAATACCTTCATCAACACCAAGTGTCGTATGTTCTTCCAGCATGGGTAGTCCTAGTGTAAGCACTCATCAGCATAACAATACTCCACAACAACAAACCGCTTCCAGCAGTCAAAGTAGCAATAAATCTCATAGTGGTAGAGTGAGCGCAAACAAGGCACTTGAGCTAATTCATCAACAACAGCAACAGCTTCGACATCAATCATGTCCAGCTCTCGCTGGATCCACTGCTCTTCATCTTTCAACTCCAAAATCCTGTCCAACCTCCACTGCCGTCTCACCAATCTGTAGCCAACATGCCCAACTGCCTTTGAACCCTCCATCGTCTAGCTCATCTGCATCAAAATCTTCCGCTCACATGAAAATCATGCCAAATAGTTTAGCCTTAAGTAGTATAACTAGTTGCTGTGTAATGGCCACTGGGAACAAACAGTTTCTTCCAAGACACTCGCTTCATCCTCAACAGTCCGGCAAAACTCCTTCGTCCAGCTTTTCTACCCGTGTTGTCGCAAATAAAAGCAGTAGCAGTTCATCATCCTCCGCAATCTCTTCTAGGAAAGTGCCCCCTAGCGAAAATAAGGTTCCCGTTGGTAATGAAAGTGGACCTACTCACAAAACTAATTTGTTGGGAATTTCTCTTCCATTTAAAGCGTTTCCTATTTCTGCAAAGATTGGCCAAAATTCTGAGCCTCAAGAGGGTCCCAACTACGAGAACACCAACATTGGACATTTAAATTTCCCCTCTGTTGTAACAAAAGAGAGAAGAGTAATTCCTGATTTAGGAAATGGGGATGAGAATCCCACAGCCCCTTATGAAAATTTAAATATGGACTATATTTCCAAGTTGACTAATGAGGGCTTCACACAGGACCTGGTTATCAGAGCTCTAGGCATTTCTAGAAATGATGTCGATATGGCTAGAGATATTCTTAATGAATTTGCAGGAAGTAGATCATGAAAGACAAAGTAATTAGAGAAAATTAGTTTTATACTGACTGTATCTGCTATTTTTTCTATGAAATCTCTTCAAAGCAAATAAAGTGTACACATAATTTTTTGTCAAATTTTATCGGAAATTGTCAACACATATTTAAAAGCTTCCTTTCATAATAATAAAGAGCTTGCAATATATTGCCCCACATATTTTCTCTTGGGAATAGCAACGATCCTAATAATATGTCTTTTCTTTAAATTCTTTACAATATGAACGATTCATTCTCGTTAGATGTTGCAAGTTGCAGTATATTCATGAATATTATAGTCCGTAGGCACATTCACAATAGGGTTCTCAATCAAGTTTTCTGAACAGCTTTGAGACTAGATAAAGTAGGTGTAAATTTAGGCGTAATCTTTGCTTATTTCAATTTTCGGATTACTGCAGTTAAGGCAAAAGCACGTGGGTACAAGTATACATAAATCTTTGCGCTTGTTTACATTAACTAGAGAGTGTGAGTTTGGGATGGATGATTGATCAGACTGAAGAGTATACCAAGTCTACCGTATTATAGTAATTTCATGTAATCTTTACAGTTGAATAAAAAAGATTGACATTTAAAGAAAGCCCTGTATTTTTCATTCATTACTACTAATCGAGTATTTAAAATTTCATCAAAGTCAACGGAAGAGAAGTATAGTAACTTTGTTAACAAATGTGCAAGTTATAATACATACGTTAGTACGTACCTCTAGTCAGTCGACCTGTTCATTATTTTAATTGGTCTAAGTATCGAAACAATTCTTGTTACATTTCAAAAGTTTTATACCTTGCCTACAATGGGTTCACAAATAAGATACTTTTTCATTTTCTAGTCAATTTTATAATTTTCATCATTCCATCTCAGTCTTTTGGTTAAAAAATCAATTCTAGTCATTAAGTTGCCTGATTCCATTAAAAATACATTGTTTGAAATATTCTGATTACTAGTCAAAACACTTGATGCTTGAATAAATTCTTGCGATTTATGTTTCTCTTCATTTACATACGCTTGGTTTTTATTTTCTCTAAAAACCATTACTCACAGTTAGAAATTATTTTTTAAATCATGAGATAATTGAGATTGTGATATAAAATATTTCAATTTTGATTTGATTGAGGACGTAACGACTATTGACTATGAAATAACTTATTATGTTACTGTTGAATTTAACCATAATCAGACATGAAGTGACAGTGTTATCTTTAAGTATATGTATTTAAATACCAGTAAAAATGTTCAGTAAAATAAAAAGACGTCATCAAGTGAGAAAATGAAAGTCATTTAACAACAATGCGTTTGGAGTACTTTATATTATCATTATTATTTATTAAATTCAAATATCATATGGCATTTTTACCTTAGTTCGCTAGAACACAATACTTTTAATAATATTCATTCAAACTTTTGCATTCTTTCACAGGTGTACATACAGTTCACAAAATACCTAAAACAACAAAATTTATAATTTTCAATGTTTATTTGCCTTGACGGTCCCTTGTAGTGTTTATAACTGGCATTTTCTTACTTTCCCCATAAAGGTGTTAAATACATCACATTAGATTGTAAAATTTTGTTTACACATAGTTATTACATTTCGAATCATAATTGATTTACCATTAATAAAACTACTTTTTCAAATAAATAAATAAAACTTGGAAGAAAAGATTAACATTTGAATTTTAATGCTACATAAGAAGCCACGACATAATACTAATTACCTACTAACATTATTTTCACTTCATATTAAATGGAAACAAAGCAAAAAAGTGAAAAATGACAAGTATATTTGCACACTGTATTTTTAGTTTGAGGATTGTTCACTTTAATGTTCCATTCACTTTTATGCGACATACATTCATGCTTGGAGAAAGTCTACCAATGGTCTTTCTCGGGAAAGTAAAAAACTGACGAAGAGTTAGCGTGCACAGACCCATTTCTCGGTTACAGTAACTAAAACTATGTATCATTAGTAGGGTTAATATTCGGGGGGATTGGAAAAATCGTAGTTATTGGTGGTGTGCAAACATTAGCATATAGACAAGAACACATTCATTCTCGTGATTTTGAAGTATATGGCTGTTGCTGTAATAAATGTGTTGTTAGTCATTTGCTTTATGTATCGTCTAATGATTAATTGATCAGTTTTTTTCATAATATGCGGTGTAATGTGAGTGCGAGAAAATGGAATTTGATTAATAACATAACACCACCTCCTAACAAGGTACATTAACATTCAAGCAAAATCTATTGTTAAACATGCGATCAGAGAAAATTTGAATATTACGTTTTTTTCTGGTACTGTATTGATGATTAAATTATTGCAGTAATCATATAAGATCGGACAAGTCTATAGAACACACATTCCACATAACATGTTTCTAAAATGTATCGTTTTATCAGTTTTATAGTAATTGAAATTATATTCTGTTTAAATGTATTTAAATATTCATATTTATTTATATAACCAATTTTAACAATCGGTCACATGTTACACTCATCAATCGAAGAGATTTTGCGTTACTACTACCACAAATGTTATTTTTCCAATAACTTCATCACAATAAACAGAGTTAGCAAATTAGAATTGATTCCAGTTTGGATGGCATACTATGTTCTTATTATTTACGAGAGAAAGTTTCAATCCAAACTGAAGTACATTGTTCCGTAATCGATAATGAAAAAATGAACGCTCATTACATCCGAAAGAACTTGTAAGTAAATTAATTCACAACAAAGAGAAAACATAGTTTAAATAATGGAATTGTTCTGCTTGAATATAATTACAACTTTTACTACTAATCTAACTCCATAATATATTAAGTAGCAGGTATGTATGTATTTTAAACTTTTCTTCATAAAATGCAAGTCTAAAACATTTTTTAAATCCACTTTGTTGAGAGGTTTCAATTTTATTTATTTATTTTCTGGAACAAGATAAGACTAGGATAAATACAATATATCTTCGTAAGAATAAAACACACGAACCAGTTTATTACAAGAGTTCTACAACATTGAAGCCAATTAACACCGTCTGTAAATATAATAATTTTGGTTGTAAATGGAAATTTATTTTGAATCGAGTTGTCTTTAGTTTCTTCTAAACTATACACAGTAGTTGTTTTTAACTTTCATGGTAAAAGTATAAAGAATAAGAATATGGCAGACTTTTATACTAGCAATTTATAATGAGTTGGAAAATTACACAGCATAAATGTACTCAATTTATATAGAGTTACTACAAATTAAGGTATACACACATTTAGTATACAAGTACAATCGACATTATCCATGTCTTCCCATTCTATAAAGTTACAAACTAAAGTTACGTTTGAACTCGACTTTAATAATCTACGAATAATTTATAATTTATTTTTTAATATCATAATCTATTTAAATATGCTGACCACTACGAACTGCACTGGTCTCTTTGTTTTACAATTGACTGTATATTTTAGTTGAATATTACACATAAATAATGTTATTTTCTTCCGTCATGAAAAAACACTCCATATCATGGTACGAATGTAATTTTTAAGATGGTACATGAGTTTTAAAAAATTGGTGCCGAAAATGATGAGTTTTAAAAAGCATTGTACTATTCAAAATATATTTGGTACTACTGCTAAAATTAGCGAATCCCTTTGATAATCAGAAGACAAAAGTTTACTATTCATACATTGCAAGACAAAATGCTTCAACCGCCCTCGTACCAAGTACATTATGTCATTTAAAGTATGCGTCTACAAAAAATTTCTTTCACACGTGCATGCACGACATTGAATACCATGCATGCAAATGGAATGTCATAAATGTACGTGTTTTCATAACTTAAATTTCTTTGCTTTGCTAAAAAAAGGATTGTTTGGAGATTTTAAAATGATTTTTATGGAGTATTCAATCAATTGGAAGCGTCTTTCGGATCTTTCAAAGTTTTTCTAACAAGGTGACCTTTGAAATGGGCTTGAATCTTAGTTGCCGCTTTGTTTACTTCTGGATCATTTAAATCAGGCAAGTCATCGTCGTCGTCTTCAGTAGCTGGTTTCTATTTGGGAATAGAATAGAACAATAGATTAGTCTTCCGGAACCAGACAAATAGAGAATGAAACCATTTCTAAAGTTTCCTTCTGGTTAATTTCGCAAACATTCGTAAAAGAAAGATGCGTCATGCATAATAGCAAAATCTTTTATATTGAAAATGATATCTGGTTATTTTCGTCAATAAATCATTAATCAGCTACATGCAATGATCATTTTTTTCGTTAGGCATTTCTCTATCATTTATTTATATAAATCCATTGCACACAGGTGTGAGAAAAGATTCATGGAGAGAACTCGATAAAGTTCAGCTAATGCATTCGAGCACGGCAAGCCATTTATTTTTCTGTCACTTTAACAAAATCTTCTCACTTTCTCTTCGCTTCAGAAAACTCTTTTATTTCCACTTTCAAGCAACGCAGGACAAAGTAGGACAAGAATTGTAAACTTTTATAAGCTGTATTATTATTTAAATAGAAAACTTTGGAGAAAGCCTCAACAAAGAAAATGGAAAGATCCACAAAGAGAAAAGTATTGTCATGTCGTTTTCTGTTTTTCATCATTATCGTTGTCATCAGTCCCACCCATCCACCATACCACCAACTGACTTTATAAAGGGCACAAAAAGTTATCACATCGCTTCATCATATTATACATTGGTTTAGTGGAGTAACTGGTTGGCAGGCCGCATGGGCACCAACCTTATTATTAGAAATTTTATTCTTTTGTTTTATCATTTTATGAAAAGTTTAGCAAGTCAAACGAAAGAAATAAAGCTCTTTGTCTTGTTCTTTTCTCTACTATTATTCGTTACAGATATACATGCATATCAACCACTCTATTTTTATTTTATATTCCTTTCAAACCATCATTTAGGGAAAACCTTTCATGTAATGTGACGTGCCTTAAAAGGATGTGTCGCATCACATCACAGACACAAGTTTTACCGTAGAGAATTTTAGCTTACTAAAATAAAAACTCTCGCTAAATGTCGAATTCGAAGAATTCAATTCAAATGCTCATGTAAGTTTTATGGGATGATTCGGGAAAAAAAACTTTCTTCTAATTTTGTCTCTATTATTATACGTTTCGCTTCAATCTTGGGCAATAACGAAAGATTTATGCATATTTTATTGGTCTTGCCGTGTCATATCGAATAAGATAAAAGATATATAACACACCATGTGCATGCAATGTTAAATATTGTTTGTTTTACATAAAATTGCAGATTGCAGAATGAAAAGGTAAGTAATTATTATTAATCTTGCTTTTAGTGGGATTTTAGTGAAAAATCTTCGATCTTTCAAATGATTTGAGGGTTAATGCATTTAATTTTTAAAATTTATAGCTGTTAATGAAAAATAAAAGTAGCTATTAGTTGAATTTGAAAATTGTAATAAACGAATAGTTAAGATACAGTGATACTGTACATATATTTGTGACGCTCACGTGTACTTATAAGCAACACGATGTAGACGTTATAAGTCTCACTTCAAAGCGATAAATATAGAAACATTTTATTTAAGTTTTGATTCTCTGTTTATAAAGGGAAATGTATAAGTATTTGTACTAACCAGTTGTTCTGCTTCTGCTTACTAACCTCTTCAGTTGTCTTCAGCTTCTGAAGCTCTTCAGTAAGCTCACCTTCACCAGTATCTTTAGTTTTCTTTTCTGCTTCCCGTCTTGCCTTGTGTCCTCTGAAGGATGCCTGAATTTTTGTTGCGGCGATTCCGACCTCTGGAACGAGATAAAAAGACAGAATATGAAAAATTATTATAGCTACCGTAGACTTTGGAACATAATAGAGTTTTGATCTTCTTTTAATTGCCATCATAAGCCAGGTTTTATTTCATCTGTGCTTGTCGTTAGTGAAATATTAATTTGTAATGTGCAGAAAATCATGCTATCATGCTGCAGAACTTCTTAACAACGTTTTTCGAAAAGCAATAAAAAATATCGTAATAAAATCTCATGCAGGGCCATCTTATCTCATAAAAGCTTATTAGAAAATGTCTGAAAAATGAAAATCCACACATAACTACAAAAAGAGTCTGAAAATTAAGAAAGCGCTTTCTCCCGTCGTCATCTCACATCACGCAGCGAATCAGCATAACTTAAGGTGATGACAAGCTATTTAATTATGTAAACGTATGCATTTATCAAACATGAGTAAGAATGACGTGAGCG
The DNA here is from genome assembly GCA_034700605.1 of Willowsia nigromaculata. NCBI lineage: Eukaryota > Metazoa > Arthropoda > Collembola > Entomobryomorpha > Entomobryidae > Willowsia > Willowsia nigromaculata. The sequence continues at coordinate 18,468 of JAQIXX010001700.1, read as the reverse complement.
TTTTTCTTTTCACCTTGAAGTCGCTGGGGAGTAGAGATGAAATTTACTTGCGTACTTGTACTTAAAGCTTACAACCGTCTTTCGTAAATGAATGAATAGAAAAGGTATTAATATTATTAGAAGTTACGTAGGTGTAGGTAAATGCAAATTTTCTCTCGTTTTTCAAAAAAAAATCGATTAACCGGATCTTATACATTCAAATCCGGCAACATAGCAGCAGAGAATGTAGTTAATGTAGCGATGCCTGCTTTTTATATTTAAGCTCTTTAAATGAAAAAATTCAAGCCTAAAAAATCTGGCAACAAAATCTCAGTTTCCGTTAGAACTCGAAACGCAGGCAAGCAGAAGACGAAGTTCTTACTATTCTCTAACGAACGGAAGACGGGAGAAAGTGGCAACTTTGGTTAACATACAACACACCTTTGCATGCTCTGCGTTTTCATTTTTCCCAAAGAGTAGATTTCGTTGTTATACAAAACTCTTCTTCCTCTTGTGGACTTAAAAAGTAATTCCAATTTGTTTGAGAATATGATGGCAATATAAAAAAAAGTCTCCTGGTTTTAGCTACTTACGTTTTTCTCGTATAAATAGTATTTACAATAAACTTTCACAATGCATGGGTAGGTATAAGGGATCCTTCTTCAAAATATGTTTAGTTTAGTTCGGAAATCCCTTTTTCGGACATTTTTATGTAGCATAACATAACTCTCCCGCATTCTTTACACCGACTGCTCTCTCTGCCTTTGACTCAGAGAGCTTCTTCTTTTACATATCATGTCATGATATACTGCTTGGCAAATATTCCTACAGTCAAGCCAGATGTGACGCACACGGGTCAAACTCACGCAGGCAAGAAGCAAACCAACAGGAGAGTGAAATACGAACAAGTGGATGATATTCTATATTTTCCTTTTTTTGTCCTCTTATTCTCTCGTACCTACCTACCTATGAAAAGTATGAAAGGAAGTTATGTAGTTTTCAGTGGAAAAAGATACGGGACATTTGAGTAGAGTGAAAGTGAAATGAAAAGATGCATGACGGGAGAGAAAGGAAGAGAGAGAGAAGCCCTTTTCCAAACAAGATTGATTAATGATCAAGGTTCCATCCTGAGTGGATTGGGATTGAGACAGGAATTTGTATGGTGGTAGAACCCAACAAACAGAGGGAAAAGTAGAGGAAAGTGGAGTCAGCGAAATGGAAAAAGTGACTACATATTGTATGATGTGTTTGAGTGTCCAAGGCTATCTTGGCATGGATGAATGCACTACTTAAAAATACTCACAAAAGGTAAGGGGAAAAGTTAGGCTAACGTGTGATGCTGGAGTAGGTTATTGCTGATATTGTATATATTTGCGGGAATACAAAAAATGAAAGGCACATAACCTTTTACCTTTCTTTGTCAGATACATGTCATTGTGTCCTCCTGTTTGTCAAAAAGTGCCTATTTTTTATATTTTCAAACTTGAAAAACCAAAAATAACAATCGCATTTGGGAGAGTGACTTCCAAAGAACCACTCTTCTTTGAGGATGGGATAATGGTTCCACTGTAAACAGATACATGCCTATCTATTTCGATGTGGGTTATAATTTTTAGTAATTATATCTGTACACTAATATATGTCATAGGGGCGGTTCAAATATGGACCTTTATGAGTGAATACTTTTTATGTAATAATGTTATTGCCGCCAATAACGTATACCTACTCACAACTTGCTTACAACCTGTAATATTATTGACAGTCATCATTGACAACTGCACGAGTAAATAAGAATGATGTGTACATTATCATGCGTAAACAACCTTCATATTGTCCAATTACGGTCATTTATAGCATTTTACATTGATAACATAATATACAATTATTTCATCGTTTCGAGCTTCTAATGAGAGAATGTCGTTTCTTATTTTCATCGAATATTAATTTCTTTGAATCATTTGCCCAACTTACTATTATTTTATGCCGTGTTTTATTAGCGTTTGGCATTTAATGTTCGTGTAAAGGGACACACATGCGAAGAAAGAGAAAATTATAATATAGTATAGTCCTAAAAATTTCAATTATAATTTATACAAAAATATCAAAGTGCACACCTTTACAGTATGCATGGCTCCTAGAACATTTGATACTTTGTCAAAAGCACACTTGAGTTCAGTATAATATATTTTAGATTTGATGCGAAGAGGTACAAGTAATTATTTTTCCACTCGTAATGATCGTTGTTTTGTGATAATATGTGCCTGAAGTTGAGCATACTTAAATATAGAAACTGAATGCTTATTTCGGTTTCTTTGAGCAAGCAGAGCGGAACTCGACAGGACTTCCATTCTTAGAACGCCAAATACCTATATTTTAAGTATAATTTACATTTATTCATGCACACTTTCTACATCTTCAACTTTCCCCTTTCACGTTAAGTATTTCCACCAATTTAGAACGGAACTATATATGTCATGAGTTTCTACTGAATTCAGTGGGGAGTGGAGAGTAGCCATGCACGAATACTAATGATATTAATGATAAAAACTTGAATTTGTGTGATTTGAAATTCGACAGCGCAACTCTTCAGAGTACCTTCTTCCACTGGAGCTGGCAAGTATGCAATTGAAAGCTGGCGTTATTGTTTCTTTTCATAAGTAATGAAACTTTCTAGTAACTCCACAAAAAAGAATTCAATTGAGACCCAGTTTTATCCAGAAAACACCTCATTTTTCTGCAGCTTTTCAAAATTCTGTGCGCATTGTGTGCTGGCAAACTGATGGAAACACAAATGATGGCGAGTGGAGATTCTGAAATCAGTAAAAACGCCCGCTTACCTCTATATATAATGCATGTCGTATGTAACAAAGAGAGTCGACAAATGTATCCGAGAATAATTTGGAATTCATAAATGTATGCTCATTCGTCCCACTTGAGAAATTCGTTTGTCGGAGGAAAGGCAACTAAGGTGTGGCGATTACTGGGTGGCTGGTAGGTGGCAAAGTAGCACAGAGCTACCTTGGATTTTTTTCGAGTGTTCCATTGTGTTTGTTAGATTCGATTGGTGGAAAACACGAGTTATTCGAAATTCCTAAACGTCAAAACTACATTACCAATGTAATATCATATCTCTCTTCTTTCGCTCTGGTTGAGCTTATGTTTTAGCTTTCCAGAGTTAGCAGCAGCAGACAAAGGAAAATTTCGTGAATAAATGATTCAAAGCTCTTGTGTGCGTTGACAAGGACGAAGCTTGCATAAAAGTTGGATGCATATGCATACATTGGTCGGTTGGTACTAGTGGTAAATCACCTTTCCTCGTTTCCTTGATATTACTATTATTATGTGTGTTGTGTTAGCCAAAGTGTAACATTGTAATCCCATAAGCCAAAAATCTCTCTCAAGCTTTTGATGTTCAGTTTGGACGTACCTGCGTAACGACGGTACAGCTAAGTGAAAGGTGTAATTTATGAATCCATTAAGCTGTATGCTTTATTCCTCACACAAAAGTTGCTCATACACAATGCTCAGCATAAAATGCATGTGCTTATGTGTTAACAAGAAAAATAGCCCCGGACACGTTCAGCTCAGCATACAGCAGAGTTGTTGCAAAAGCAATTGCATTGATCGCAAAAAGACGGTTTTTGGGTTTGTTTCGTACGATATACAAAATAAGCTACACAACACAAACACAGAGGAAGGACGTTAAGCACTCAAATATCATGTTTCTTTGGGCTGAATGGCGTTTCTGTTTTTATGTAAGGCCTATAAGGGCGGAAAAACTTTTTCCTTTACTCAGCATAACCATCTACAGTCGACTGGGTGAATTGTTAGTTTAAGCAGAAATGGATTGATGGGCGGGTTTCCCTAATGCTTTTGTGAAATATCGTACAAGGTGCAAAAATCTTTCTTCGTTTTCCCTTTCCTTTCTCCTACTCCTCATTGTACATTGAGGACAAGCATACATACGGGCAACAAAAACAAACACACAACAACGCAATCATGAATCTCATTTTGCATATATGGTATGTATGCAAAAGTACTTGATGCTTTCATCTTTCCCCTATAATCACTCTCGTAACATTTCCTTGCAAAGCTATTAACCTAATAGCGAGAACGCTCATGCACACTATGCTCTGCCACAGTGCTTTCCCTTTGATTTTCTATTATTTACGTCTGACTAAGAATGCACGCGAAATGTAAGGTGAAGTAATGCTTTCTCCCTGGCTCCTTGATTTAGACCACTAGTTTTGTTAAAGTACCATACTATAGTTTTATGTGTACGTGTGTCTTTGCAAACATTTTGTTCACATTTTAAAATCTTGTAAAGCCTCTTTGTATGTACAATGTACATACAAGTGTCCAACAAAATAAGTTTCATACAAGATGGTTTCTTTTCAGTTTCTTACGTGTCTCTATCCAACCTACATAAATCAATTCCCTTTGCAGCTTACTTTCTTATCTTTATTTTGATAGAATGTGCTCTTGATCACGATTTAAAGAAAAAAGGAATTCAGAGGTATGCCAAAAGACATCATCTGGGCTTTTTTTTAGACAATAATGCTGGTATGCTTCGATTGCTTCGTAAGCTATTCACGTCCGATACACTAGAGTAGCAGCAGTACGTACTTGGTACTATGCACTCTCACACAATGAAATAATAAAAAGGTCCTCGAAAGGCATGCACAATAATGTGACATATATTTGGAATACTTTGGCTTCCATGATGGCAAGAAAGAGTGTCAAATAAAATGTAACGACTGAATTATTAAAATAAATAAAAAATAAAGTAAATATTTTTTCTCATCTACTAAGCAATAACAACATGCAATAGTAAAAGTGATATTTCCTCTTTACCTGGATCGTTCAGGTCAATGTCAATAACTTCCTCTCCTTCTGCCATTTTTCCTCCTAGTTGTTTCCTAGTGTTATGGCCCCGAAAAGCGGCTTGTATACGAGTAGCTGCCTTCTCTAACTCCGGATCTTCAAGGTTCAAATCACCAGTGTCGTTTTCTTCCGCTATATGAGACAGTTAGAAAAGGGAAAAGTTCGATCAATATGTAATAAGCAGCTTACGCACGTACATTTAAGAAAATGTCATATCGTAACGTAAAATAACATCCACATTCACAATCTACAAAATGTAGAATCAATACGAAGATGCGCCATTTGGAATTTTGGCATCACCTTCTATTAAATTTATGTAATAAGGAAATATTCTATAAAATTTCGTCCTTTCCCCGGAAGAAGCATCATTTGGAATAAGCACTACTAAACCGGTTATTCCATCCAACTGAAATTTAACTTTTGATATTTCACTTTCTCCTCTATAGAGAGTATACATTGATAGCAAAATTATTTGGTATACATTCATTTCTCCATTACTTAGACATGGTTCACTGGAGTCGTGATTTGAGTCGAGTAAATATGAGTGGGCTGTGTAGCAGGGAAATTCCGTTGTGTGTGTGCGCGCTTCTGTTTTTACGTTTTACGTACATACATAATTTAACAAAGTGGATTTTGAATCCCATTTTATTTACCCTGGAAGAGCATGCATGTCATGAGATGGTGAAGAAAACGGTAGGCAAAGAGTGATGAGTCTATAGACCTACATTTTGCCATTTCTAACCACCACCTCATGCTCATGTTTAAGAGTAAATCCACTTGGAAGGCTCATATTGTGCGCCTCAGGTGGTGCTGAACTTCAGCTTTCATTTTGCTGAACCATAATGAGACTGATCCCATCTTGGGAAAGTTTGCGGTAGAATGAAGAGAGCCACCGTAGCATTTACTTTACTTTTATTTTACCAAATAATGACTAGGTAAGAAATAATGAGAAAAGAAAGCAGTTTGTTTTATACTGCACTCTGCAATAAATACATATATCATTCATGTTCGGGTACACAATTTTCACTGTGGGTTGTTCATATCAAAAATAATAAGTTGCCACTTCTCTGCACGTATGTATATACTATGGACATTCTATTAACATTTATGTGCGTCATCAATCTTCCCAGCCGAAGGATAAACTTGAAACGCAAATAATAGGTTTAGCATGCTGAGGCGATATTTTTAATTGAGTTTTCGGAGAAGCATTTTGATTTTCTCTGAACACCACTGTGAAGTTTCACGGGCCAGATGTCAGTAATTGTGAAAGGCAAAATGCTTCATCTACTCTTGACATGGTTATTGTTTTTGTTGACTTCATTTTTAGGTTGCACGAACAAACATATTTGTAATGCTGATCCGATTAGCTAACGTTCTATAGTGAAAGAATGATTCTACTTTGATATTGAAGAAATGCATTACAGTTGTCATGTTTTTTCCTGTACTTTTTTAAAAAATGTTCCAAATCGTATTTACACACACTTTGTGTGGAAGAAGAACTTAAAGAAAGAATGGTGCACAAAAACAACCAAATGACCGTTTTGTTATCATGTTTACGAATCTATCCTAGAGAGAACTCATTCAAATATTTAAGCGAATAACGACGTGTTATTGAGTGAAAGTGTAAATGAGAAAGAATAGGCGAAATTTTCTCTCAAATGGTTAAATTATTTCCGTTTTCGTGACCGTGGATTTTATACATGCACAATTTGCTGTAAATTCATTTAATGCCATTTGATTTGACACGTTAACACAATACAGTTGCAAATTTGTACTTGTCCATTTAGTAGCCCGACGCAAAAGTTTAGGTACTGCCAGTTTAAAAGTATTTAATTTTGGTTTTTGTAATTTTCAAAAATGCTAAGAACTATCATATACACAGTAAAATCTACATCCCAAGAAGCTGGTTACATGTGTAGAGATACAAGTGCAACTTTTGTAGGCATTTCAGCTAAATTTAGACCAAAACCTACAAAGTAAAAGTTCTCTTCACAAACAAAAACAAACTGCTAGAAGGCAATGTAAACATAAACACTGGTAACATATCAAAATGAGATTCAATCTCGCATATAAATTGCATTGTTCAACTTCAAACATGAATGGGAAAAGTGTAGGTAGATATGCACTGAGACAAATATGATGATAACCAGAAAATAATAACCAAGTTCTCAACCATGTAACTACACAAACACTGGCTGGGCAGAATTCTAGTAACGCGCTAACAAGAAAACAATATAGTATGATGTATAAGCATGAGTTTCTGTTTTGTCATTAATGTTTCATACCTTCACTATCTTCCAGAAAAGGAACGATATGGCAGCATAAGGAAGCACGGAAGCAGTGAAGAGCTACCAACATGAAAGCATAATAATAGTTTCACAACTTTAAATAAAATGCATACCACCATCAGAGTAGACCGCACTTTTTCCTCCTTTACTGTTATATCTTTTTGCATGAACGTAGTAGAATTACAGTAAAACTCCCCTTACAACAAAAGTTAGCAGTCTCAGAAGGACAACTATCTTTTGTGTGTCTGCTCAAGATCCGTCCAAGTCCAAGTTATTATATTTTAGGCGAGTATGTGTGCCTGTGTGATTGCATAAGCGATTCTCATTTCTTCACTTTACTTTCTCCAAAACTCTTCATAACTGACTTTACCGGACTCGCGTACCCGCAATGAAAAGTTACTGTGTATCAAGTTAAGATACTCTTCTCACACACACACTGCTCTCACAATTGCTTCTATTATTATATTTCTCGCTCTACGTGAGCTAACTTTTACTTCTACTCAAGAAAAAATTATATGGATCATGCATGCTGTCCAAAAAAGTTGGGAGGGTCATGTGAACCAATTCAGGTCAGACGAAAAGTATTGGTGGGGTATGCATAAGTAGTTAGGCACGAGAGTGGAAAAAAGTAGTGACCTCAGTCACGTCTTTTAATGGAAAAGATGATGGAGAATGATAATAATTATTAAGTGTTCCAAGGATAACGCTAGTTTATTTTTTTCGACATACTTTTCTCGCACACATATACTTTCTGCAGGTGTATAATGAAATATTACAGAGAATCAAAATTTTGTTCGTTTTCTTGTCGTGTAGAATTGGTCTTGTAGAAGCAGAAACTGCATTTATGTGATAAATTGGAAATTTGAGAGTCATGCAATGGTATTTGAATAGTATTTATTCATGAATCGATCAGGGTTTTAGAGGAAAATGAAGAAATTACGTACTTTCACCCTTCCTTCGCCATATTTTCACTTTGCAGTTTTTAACACTGTACATACTAAGACGCTATATATAATTCTATATTTCGTGCACTCCTTAACATGAGTGGTTATTATAATTTATACCAATGAAGTTAATGGTGGTGCCATAAGTGGTCATCATGCAGGAATCTAGAATTCATTCCGGGTTTTCCCTTTTTTAAATGTCATTAAAATTGTAACAATCGCAATCGTTATAGCTTTCACCATCACAATCAACATCATACAATTCTCCTCAAGCTCCCATCTAGAGCAATTTTTCCCTCGTTATAATGAGTGTTATTACCACACTTTTACTATTATGAGAGAATGGAATCTACTTAAGTTTATTTCAAGTTGTGTGCGTCTGCCCATTGACAAATAATAATGGAATTATGCGAACGATGACTGCATTTTCAATGAAATTAAGAACTGACTCCAACCGGCTTTTTCCACAAGTCCCGCCGGGTTGTGTGTCCAAACCTGATGGACTTTTGTTTGTCAGCAGTTGTCCTGCTACTTTTTTATATGCTAACTGGCAAGGTTTAGCTTCTTCACGTATAAAGTTATTTCATTATTATTACAACTATTATTACAATGCTAATACTATTTACGGCTTTCCATATGTATGTTCCCCTGCTGTTGTCATTGAGGGAATGTGCCACTTTTTCATTATGAAAAAAAAACGAATAGTTGCTCAATGGTCCGATTACACCATATATTTTCTCATAATGATTCTCATGTGGAACAACATGTTGTCTTTACATTAATATCCCTGACTGCTATCATGTGTTCTTTTTTTTTGTTGTTACAAGGAATGAAGATCTTGACCAAATGTGTAGTGTGTTTGCAATTTGTATTGACATTATATTATGAGGAGTGATAGATAAGTATAAACGGAATTTTTTGAAGCAATAATTACAAACAAACCCCGTTGTTTTCATTTTCTCTTTCTTTCCAAACGAAATAGCTATTCTGATATAAAACACGTAGTTTTATGCATTTCTCCTCGCAGGCTGCCTCCAGCCTACTAATTTCAGCAGTCTTTTGCAGTTGAAAATTCTGACTTGTCGAGTTTGAAGTTGCAATAAAGCTCTAGGCTCGGTTACATCCCGCGAGTTCTTGAAGCCAGAAAAAAATAAAATAAATCCTAGGTAAAAAGGCTCTAAAGTCTCTCTTGGAATCACTCAAAGTACTTTCCATTTTTATGACAACTACTATACATTAACCGCTTTTACAACTCTGCATACCTCGTGTGCTTTACTTAACCATGTCTTCAGGGTTCAGTAAAAATGTGATAAAAGTAGGAATAGATGACGACATCCTATATTGCATGCATTTCTGCCACTGTTTGTATATTCCCAACATCCCAACCGATTGCATGAGGTCTAACCCTAATTTCATTATCATAATACTACTGTACTTCTTATTACTTTTAAGAGTCAGTCATAATAACTTTGGCCAATTTTGGACAGAAAGTAATAGCATCATCATCTTCTGGAAATTCATGTGAACATTATCACAAAGCTTTACTCTTACATTACAGAAGCTAATGTAAAAGATGCGTGAGAAGATGAAAATGTGCAAGTTTTATTAATATTATTATTTTCGAGCCCGTTTTCCCCATTTAAACAGCATTTAGACACACACAGGCACAGCTGGTGCTGAGTATCTGTTACACTATATCCATCCATTATTATTTCTCCCACTCTTATCCCCTTTTGCTTGCTTTGCAAATCAACCTTAAGCAAAATGCAATGTCGGTAATTTTCATTATTACTCCTCCAACTTTGCACACTACAGTATAGTACCCTTTGTGTCGACAGAGAAAGAAAAACAAGGCATAAAAAATTGCTATCGTACTTGGCTATCATCATCAGCACCATATCATGTTATTATATAGCATATAGCTCAGGCTCAGACCAAGAAACAAGTCTGAGCATAAGTAACTGCAAACAGGTCAAAGTAATAAATGATAGCTGCCAACGCAAAATAAATATACACTTTTTGCTCTTCAGTGTTATTCCTTCCGTAAGGTGGTATTAACGGTTAGACCTTATGTATGTAAAAATGTGAGGGGAACGCCCCTTTGTTACTGTAATCATCATCGTGCTCTCTGGTCTCCACCAAAGTAATAAATACATGGAGAATATGTGTGCACCACGTTACGACTTTGGTTGCTATTTTTTAGAGACTTTTTTTTCGTTTCACTTGACTTTTTACGATGCCAAGTATGATACGGTGTTGCTGCCACCACTAGGTTTTGCAAGAGAAGGTGAGGAAACATTGTATATACAAAAAAGTTTTTATGCAGAAGACTTACAATACACAATGTTTTTGCAACACATTGATGAAAGAATTTTTAAAAGTTAAATAACTGGTTGAAACACAAAATTGTTTCATGTTGTTAAAGTGCAAATTACATGACCAACAACAGTTCGCATAGCTGCTGCTCTTTCTCAACAATTTTCCTTTGTATTTCAACGCTTCAGTTTTTATGCCTATGGCCAGAAACAGCCACCAACACACCTCCTCTCCTTAATGGTTTGACTTTTTCCGTTTTTCTTTTTAAATCTTTAAGGACTCTGCTCTTGACTTTAAGTGACGCGTGGGCTTGTGTTTTTATTCTTCAGTTTTTTAGCGATCACAATAAAGCTCCCTATTTCACTTTTACAACTTTTTATACAGCCTACAATATGTAGTTTCCTACATAAAGCCATAAAGGAAAAGCCAAATGTATTCTAATCCTGATTGAGAGCACCCTTGCTGCCATCATCAGTATAAAAAAAAAGTTGGCAGGCGAGAAACAAAAATGCAGAAATAAAGTTGCTTAAAGGCTTCAGGTAGATTCGCATTTTTTGCATGTACAAAAAAGAAAGGAAAGTTCAAATGAAATCAAAAGAAGAGAACTATATCTGACTGGCTAGGTGTGGGTCCAGTGTGAACACGAAAATATGAAATACAACTAGTGAGTCAAGAATCAATTCATTTGAGACGACGGGACAGGAAAGGAGAAAATTCGCGTTCTATATGAACAATATTGGCGTCACATAGTCATCTACACTTTTTACAACTTCAGAGTCACCGAGTATCGCACAGTTGAAGCTTAGAGGGGAAAATACTATAAAGAAATTACCTCAGGCAACTCCGTTGGATCCGAAACGTACGGTCATGCAATCTAAAAGCATAATAACATACATTGTGCATGTGCATGCATGTAGAACTTGTTAACTGGTTCATTCTCCTGCAAAAGGTAGCACTGCGCACTGGTACAAAGTTTTGGCTGGATAAAGACTATTAAATTAGAACGCATCTATTCTTGGCTACAAACAGATATGATGCAACTATAACCAATTTGTCGGTGAAATTCTATATTAATCCATATATCTTGAGAAGCCGCATGATATGATGATGGTGATACACGGGTAACTTGATACCCAATACCTATGCATGCAATAGCTTGCAAGTTGCGAAGGTAATAATGTCTAGTTTTGCATTCAAGCTATTTCTTTCTCCCTTGGAGTTCCAATTACGGCTTGTCTTGTGACCAACGAGGAGGAAGGTGAAAACGAAAAGTCTGTATGTTGCTCAGCCAGCAATAACACAATGCTTCCAAACAAGGCACTTCGGTAAGGCCTGGAGTAAGGCGCATACGATACGTTATAGCTTATATGAGTTAAACCACAGTAAAAGAACCACAACCTATGTCCATAGGTACATATTTTGTATGGATACTTTTGTCACAACATAATATGCACAAGCAAATGAAAAAATAGCAGTTTTCAAACAGCAATAACGAGTCGAAGAGCGTATAAGGTATAAAATCGACCTGTGGTTATGCGATGGTATTTTTGTGGTAGTATTGAACCAAACCCGTAAAAAACCTAGTGGGAAATAATGGCGTGTGTGCAATGTGTTCTATGAAATTCAACAACGTACATGAATGCACACATATTGTGTGGACGTTAGTAGAATGTGAAAGCAAAAACTCTTGCAAAAATGTGTTGTTGCCAGTACTATTGCTATGATCAGGTAGATCATACTAATAGCTGGCAACAGTATTCAGTAAGGTTAGAACTAACCCTCTTTCACTAGCACGATTCATTTCATGTCACGTTTATAGTTTATAGCTTTCACAACGGACAAGACATACAATGTCATTCTTCATTCTTTCAAAATCATGATAATCCTTCTTCTTTTCTTCTTTGTACACTCTTCGACTAGAAACCGTATGCGATTTTTGGTTGCAAAAGGAAGTTGTAGGAAAAACCCACCGTTAGTAGAGAAAAATACTGATCGAGTGACGATAGCAGTAGAAGATGAAAGTGTTTTGGCTTCAGCTACCAAGAACTAATATATCTTCTTATTTCTCACACACTTTTATTCCTACAGGCAATTGTCAATCGGATATGACATAAATTTTATGGGAACATTGTGAATTTAAACGTGCGCCCTACACGCAAGCAACATGGTTATTTTGCGTTATTTGTGTTTGAGATGTACAGTACATCACACAAGTCGTGTCAATCATTTAGCTGATATAAGATGGAATTTCGTGTGAACTCAAGGATAATCTATGATGATGACTATGACACGAACAGACCAATGAAGATAACACATAAAGCATTACCGTCGATCCTTTTTGTCACTAGGCAGAACGTGAATAATAGAAAGAGCAGCAGTACACCACCAATTGATATAATCCTGTCACACAATATATACGACTCCTGTCATACTGAATTTTATTTGGAAAGTAAAGGAGCTCTAGGAAGGATTGGTAGAGACGGTGAGAAGTATTGATAGCATCAAAACTTGTGATGGTGAAGGAATGTTCGTTATCCTGGATCTGAGTAGAGAAACTTTTATTTATGTTGACACAATTTTGTCTTTTATAAGTTAGGATGTACTGTATTGAGCACAATAGTAGAAAGATAAATGAAGGACAACAACAAGTTCACACAAACTTTTTGAGCTTAATGTTGGTAACTTTCTCCAGCTTTCTCGAACAAATGTTGTTGTTAAGATCTGGATCTAGTAGGTGATGGTGTCATTGATTTTTGACCTGTGTTCATCAAACGAGCATTAATTTAATGGGTTTTAGTAGTGTTTTCATAATATCCGAGATAGATAAACTTGAAAAGACACTCCCGTTTTAAATATTTATGAAACCGTGCAAACAATTTTACCACAATCTTATCTCAAGAATTTCATTTTGATGGATGTCTGCTAAAAGATACAATTTGCATCCATCCAACTCAAATATTTCGTCGAAATGATCAATTCATAATTTGGCATTTGATCGACGTATTATAATACAAAGCTTGATTGATCGTTGTTGTTTTGAAATGAAGATTGTAATAATACCTGCACACATGTTTTGAAAACGGATAAAGTTTTCCTCCTAATCTAGTAGCGTTTATTGTGAAAGTTTTTATGATGTTTACAACAAATTCCTCTAAATGGAAAATCAGTAAACTCAAGCATTGGTGCACATTATTCATTCATGTAGGATACGAGTGCTTCCCTTCCCAAGCTTTAGTTGACATAATCGAAAGAGACCACTTTTGCAATGTCTTTTATACAACAATAATGCTGTCTTACATTGCCAATTTTAAAGAAACACAATGTCCCCACCAACAAGCAACAACAACTAACCAAAGTGGAAAGTGGAAAGCTTACATACATGACTGTAATACTTATGCCTCAAAAAATGTGCTCCTTAAAGCTCTCGCTTTAGCTTTTTGATCTCTTATTCAGCAAAAACGAATTCCTAAAATACACTTTTCAGCTAGCTAGCTCAGCCTTGTTTCCTTTTCCCTTGTTTTCCTTTTCCTTCTTCATCCCTTCTCTCAAACACACAGCCCAAAGATATGTATGCATTTAGGGTATAACACCATAATTTGATAGGAGCTTTCTCTGAGGTAAAACTCACTAGATAGAAATGTGGTATTTGGCCTGCAACGAGTACCTATACGTGTGTGCATAACCACCAGACGTCAATCTTCCATCTTTATTGGAGTTGTTCAAGTGCTTTCTTTCCCAGGTTTCTTCACGCAGCAGCAGCCTTTGATATGGTATTTTTCTAAAGATACATGTACTGCTGAAAAGCCTTAAACATATCCAAGAGATATTTTTCACAAAAGGAATAGTGAATGAGAGAGGGAGAAGTTGAATGTTTCCAAGAACAAAAAAAAAGAAGAGTTGAGCTGGAAATTGCCTTCCTGGAATAACTACAGTACTATACACAAGATGTGGGAAGAAATCATCTGAATAGTGCAACATCCAAATAATCTGAGTGTACGTTTACAAGTGCGTAAAAATATTCAGGAATTAGTCAGGGTCACTATTTCTCCTCAACACTATCGCTGTCGTCTGCAATGGCTAGGTTTAGTCTTTTGCAAGCGCACGTATCGAACCCATTTCCATAGAATTTCTTATGGTGAAAGGAATAAGGAAGAAAGTATCGCAAAAATATAAGTGGTACTTGTTCCTTTCCCTCGCTCAATTCAACTCAGTCAGCTCACACAGTACTCTAGAGACATGTTCCATCAATTCCAATTTTCTATCTCCACTTCTATCTCCTATTATGGCTGTGGTGGTAGAGCCCATTCCAATTTTTCCCCTTCAGTTGTTGCATCAACAGCAAGTACACTTATGCAACACATGTATCTACTTTAGCTCCTCCCCGTAATAAATTTTGATCTGAGGATCTTGCAAAATGCTTGTTTTCTCTGCTGCATCACATCAATACTGAGAATAAGCAAACGTAGCATAATATTCACATATGATCAAAACTTGTAAGATAATTCCGTAGCATTCTCAAGTATTACTACCCACTATAACGAAACTTCAAAGAAAAAAATGATGCACCATAAATACATCACTGCCTTAACAATCCGCAGTACATCCTACGATAAACTGAACTGAGGAATATAAAAATATGTTATGCATGATATTATTATAAATACAGGATTTTTTACCCCTTTGATTTCAACAGATGAACTGCTCTTTTAACAGAATGTGCATGCGCCCTTTTGACTTTAGACTCGATCTTAAACCAACGTCAGGACATTGTCATATTCGCCAAGCAAATAAAAATATGCATTCATTGAAGTTACTGTTTTTGGCCGAAAGATATGATAACTAAAATGGTGAAAAAAATGTGGGATGGGAAATGGGAAAATCCTATTATGGTCATAGCAAGTGAATTAAGCCATCATGATTTTAACATTTTCCAAGTTTATAAAAGAGCACCACTCCAAAAAGTGTACAAAGGTCCACTGTACATACGTAACATGAGGCGTTTCACATTTATTATAAACCACACGATACATGGCGTAAAGCGGATGATTGTACTTTCGTTATATAACCTTTTTGTATTTCTTCAGTGTTCCACGAAGTGTGTAGCACATAATATAAAGGTCAAAAGAGACTCTTTGGGGTTTTCATAAGAAGCCAAAAAAATTGCTAAACTTTCTAAATGTTAATAGTATCATCTTCCCCCATCACCTATCGTGCACTATTACTATCAGCTTTTGTTCTAATAAAAACCGCTTACGATATGATGTTTGCCATGAATTATGAGTGCTTTACACAGTGTAACCCACTACTATTTTCTCTCTCCAGAGATATTGGTACAGTTTGTTATGATTTAAGCTGATATATCTGCGGCTGCTCTAGGTATCATTTACAGTTACATTTTTGTTTGTCATTCTACTCAGCCGTTATGAAACGGACAACCGTTATGTATTATTTTTCGAGTTTTAATTCTCTTTCAAATGCCTATAGACACATGTATGTACATAATTTGCGGGAAATATGCAAAATATTCAGCAGTTTGAACTAATAAAGTTTCAAGTGAGATAGTAAGTACCTCACTACTAGCCTTCAGTATTCAACCTTCGCACGATAAACAAACGGTCGTAATTAGAAAAAGACCATATACACTGCAACTTGGCTAGACCACACGAACATCGCGTATCGCCACCAGCATAAAAAAAGTTATCTTGGTAGCAGAAGAATGCTTTTGTCCTCCATTTGTACTTTTCCACAATATTTATGTAGACTTAGAAAAACTAATTCCCCAAGCAAAACGGAATCATACATACATTCTGAAATTAGAGTTTTGCTTATGCTATTTACTTGTATTTTTGTAAACTGTCCAAAACCATGCAATACGCTACTATTAATTTTAATTAGTTTAACTGAAGTGTCCAGCAGTCATAGAGAGGGCATTTTTGTCTAGTCCAACTGTTTATCTGTACATAAAACCATATATAAAGTCATCATACAAACTTTATACACACCCGATAATTTTCATTTTCCTGGTAATATGCCTAATATGAAGCTTGGACGAAAAGAGATGAAAGTAATGAAGGGAATGGGTGATAAAATGTAGGTATATATGCATGTAATTTATAAATATTTTGTCATGCACACTATATGTGTCCAAATGTTCAGTTCAGTGCATTTTATTTAAGTAAAAAATGTGAGTTATGCATCCTGCCATCATGTTTTCATATGATATGTACCCCAGTAATGGGAGTGACTATACTTATACATTATGAACACACTCAAAACGGAAAGTTTCCAAGAGTTGTTAGTTGTGCTTTAAATTCAGAACAGGAATAGTTTTCGCTCAGTCAGTACAGATTATACTCTCGCTTGTCCCAGTCCTTGTGAGACATTTTTCCACAAAGCAGCGAAACGACGAAACGGTGCAATCATCCATAAAAAGCTCTTTTAAATGTAAAAATATCCACATAGAATGGACTATTCCATATGAAATAATAATAAATAAATAAATACTGCTTCCACCACCACCACCTCTTTTTTCTCTTCCTTTCTACAAAATCATCATGTGCAGACGAAAGCTGTGTACGGATGGGAATAATATATTATACGCAAAGAGATCTCATCTCTCTTTTCTGCCTATTTCCCTGAATTTCTTTCTTTACTTTCCCAACCCCATATGTAACTATGTACCAGTACCACCGCGGCTGCTGGTGTCCTTCAACGTTCATATTAATGTGTATTTATAAGATGGAACTACGGTACAAAAAATATGTACTAACGTAATAACAAGAAAAAACTAAGAAGATACAAAAAGTAGTGGCAACAATAATATGACGGCGTCTCCAAAGACTGCGGGCAGCCACAGATTCTTTGCCAAAAATGAAGGAGAGGAAGAACAAGGAAGAAAAAAAAACTATTGCATTTTGGTATGCTGACGAGAGGGTTCTTCTTTCCACTTTACTTATCTTTTTACATATTATTTCGTAATATATTCTCCCTTTTTTTGCAACCCCCTTTTTCCGCCTAGTTTTTAGATTTGCTAATGCTGGTTTATTATTGGCACTACTGCTTTAGTTGCCACTAAATCAACAGAGCAAATCGGTCAAGTATACTACATTTACTTATCCCTCAGAAGCCTTTGGAGAGAAAGCGAGAAAGAAAACTACATTTGGGCTATTTTCTTTCTCTTTTTTGTCATATTCAAGCCAAACTATATATTCAAGAATTCAAGTATGATACTAGTTAGTTGCTAGCATAATTTATGCCTATGAAACTAATATAGTTACATGGATGCTAAAAGTTATACAAATATTATAGAATGGAACTGGTCCAAGAACTGAAGGATCGGCGGCGGATCGGCAGAGATGAAAAGTCCAGATGGATCTTGAAATGAATTCGGAGTAAATTCAAGAGTGAACGTTTTATACTTTTAATATGACCATGCTTATTATCAGTCCTTTCCCTGTATTTTCACTACCACTGTGTTTTTATAGGATGAAAGTAAGAAAACCGATTGAAATGAGAATTCATACTCAGCAAATGTGGTGTGGTGGTTTGAGTACAAATAAAGATGCACATATTCTTGGCATTGGGTTTGTCCCAAGATAGATTTTCTCCTCAATGTAGAGGAAAAAAGTAGCTCGGTATAATCAGCAGTGTGTGAGAACGACAGCGGCGGAATCGACTAATATATTTTCGGAGTACCTTGTTGTAGAGAAAAGAGGAGTAAACATCAAGAGAGTGTTATCTGACAACATAATGTTTAAGTGGGAGTGCGCAAAAAAAGAAAAAAGAGAAAAGTTAGGAGGCGGACTTTTCGTCCAACTTGAAATCGCCACTTATAATTTACACAATTACTACTTGGTCTTCTTTTCTTGTCCTTCCTTTTCTCCTCGCGGTAATAATAATGGTAAAAAACTGATGATGATACTTCACTCTATTGAGTAGATATAGTCTTCAGCCAGGAGGAACTATGATGATATACAATATATACCGTATTTTCTGTATTTATAGCCTCCCTAAATTTATAGCCCCCTATATTTATAGCCTTAGAAAACCGAGGCAAA